>JASPKZ010007221.1:10000-122500 GCA_030220185.1 Diploptera punctata | reverse complement strand
CTTCGTACAAAATTCTTACAAATATATTAGTAAGCAGACTTACTCCCTATATTGATGACATTGTAGGAGATCATCAATGTGCATTTAGAAGAAACAGGTCTACAACAGATCAGATTTTTAGTATAAGACAAATTTTAGAAAATAAATGGGAATATAATGGTAATGTGCATCAACTATATGTAGACTTAAAAAAAGCATATGATTCAATTAAGAGGGAGAAATTATATAGTATCCTGCTAGAGTTCGGAATTCCTAAAAAGTTAGTTAGACTTATACGAATGTATCTAAATGGCACAAAGAGTAGATTGCGTGTAGGCAAACAGTTTTCGGACACTTCTGAAATCCACAATGGGTTGAAGCAAGGAGATGCACCATCTCTTCTACTATTTAATTTTGTACTAGAGCATGCCATTAAATCTTTAGGAATGAGGAAGGCGTACAACTCAATGGTATTAATAAGCTGTTAGTTTATGCTGATTATGTAGTACTATTGGGCGATAGCGAGGAGATACTAAAGGCCAACACGCACACACTACTGAGTAACACTAAGAAATTGGGACTGGAAGTAAATATCAATAAAACTAAATATATGGTCACACATAGAAATACGTTATATAATGGAAATGGACAGCTAATGACAAATGAGGGAAAGTTTGAGGAAGTGGCTGAATTCAAATACCTAGGAACAATAATCACAAACAGGAGTGAGATGCACGAGGAAATTAAAAATAGGCTCAATTCTGGAAATGCATGCTATTATGCATTACAATGCATGCTATTATGCATTACAGAGAGATTCTTGACTTCCCAACTCCTTTCAAAAAACGTTAAACTGAAAATATATAAAACTATTATTCTACCAGTTATATTACATGGATGCGAAACATGGACTCTTACTTCAAGGGAGAAAAGGAGATTACGAGTATTTGAGAATAAAGTTCTTAGGAAAATGTTTGGACCAAAGAGAAATGAGCAGACAGGTGAATGGAAAAGACTACATAACAATGAATTACATCGTCTTTATAGGAAGCTAGATATATTGAGAACAGTTAAGTCTCGTAGACTACGATGGGCAGGACATGTGGTACGAATGGGGAATGAAAGACGTGCACAGAAGCTTCTTGTAGGAAACCCAGAGGGAAAACGCCCAGTTGGTATACCAAGAATGAGGTGGGAGATAAGTAGGTGTAGGTCGCTATATATGTCAGAGGTTCATTTATTGAGCTGATCTCCTTTTTAGGAGGCACTCCATATCCTTGTTTCAAAAAAAGTGCGCTCCATAGTATAAAATCTTTCTCGCGACAGGTTGTGCCGCTGTAATATCCAGATGGCATGTGGCATGTAAAAAGTACTAATACGATGAGAACTGAAAAGGGAACTCAAACATTGCATGCTGAAACTTATCTTAAAATTTCTCCCAGAGTAGTGTTATGATTATGATGTACCAAGGTCAAGTTCAAAAACAATAATCTACCCATTTTAAGTGCAAGGCACAGAAATCGAAGCCAGAATTCAGAAATGGCAATCTATTGTCCGAAGCAGATGGATGTCCCTTCTTGAACGGAATGGAATGAACCGCGGCGCGGACGGGATTTATATTACTTCCTTGTAGTTTAAATGAGAGATTTGCTGCCTGATTTTGGTGTCCTGCAGAAAAAAGCGGCAGATATGTTTTGGACACGCTCTTGATACATCACAACGGTTCCTTGGTAGACATTTCAAGGTACGTTTCGGCATGCAATGGTTGACCGTTCCTTTTTGAGATTCATTCATTGTGTTCTGCCCAAGAGCAGGTCTTTCACTGCAAACTCAACATTCTCCACTCTTTCCTTAACTCAGCCTTCCTTTTTTGTATCTGCATACAAACCATTTATTTTAATATTGTCTATCATCTGATGTGCCACTTTTTTTCCATTGACCATTCCTTCTAGGGCATCTGTCAGCAGGCAGTTTCTTCTTAGCTAGTGGCCAATCCAATTTCTTTTCCTCTTCGTTATGAGTTCCAGCATTGTTCTTCCTTCACCCACTCTCTCTAGCACATCTTTATTTTTAATTTTGTCTGTCCATTTTCTACGTTCCATCCTTCTCCATATCTACATCTCAAAAGCTTCCAGTCGCTTTTCCTCATTCCGTCGTAATGTCCAAGTCTCTGCACCATACAATGCTGCACTCCTCACAAAGCACTTCACTAGCCTCTTCCGTAATTCTTTTGCCAAAAGTTCCGCAGAAAATGTTTTGTTATATGTGTAGATTATAATGTTTTGTGTTAATTAAATCAGCCTTTAAAATAATATTGTGCACAGCAATCGAATAACATATTTTTCTTACTTTCAGGTGAGTTCAATGAGGACTTCATTGCATGTCTTGAGCACTGCACTGGCGTGGTAAGTTAATTTTTTTCATTGACATCATCGTGGTTCCATTATGCTAATTGATTATTGATAACTTCATGCAAGTTGGCATTAGATATGACTTCATTTTTCAAGGGATAAACTGTATTTATAAACCTACGACACTTTGTTGTGTAGGTTTTTGTTACTTTTTTTATCTTGCATGAACGCTATCAAAAGACATACATGGTTGCACATGGATTTGTTTAGTAAATAAAAAATTGTTAGATTAATAATGTGTGCATCAAATAGATTATAAAAAACAGTAGCTATGCAGCATTTTTAAACTTCACTGCATTTTTTCTGTAAGATATTAAAATGCATTTCAATATAATCAAGAGTGATACTATGTCCCTAGGCTACCTAAAAACAAAATAATGTTTTCAAAATAACTTTTCTATAAACAAAATTATCCATATTTAAAAATCATCCAAACTCTTGCTAAAACTCGTACATAACCTCCTTTGGATGAAAATAAAATATTTTATAGGCTGAACTCATATATATATTTAAACTACCACCCTGGAATTTGAGAATAAACATAAACAAATATAAGTTATGGCACAGAAGACATTGATATTTGCGGAATATGTTTCATGCGCACTTATATGTCGGAGGATCAATTCCAAATCGCCGTAGGCTAGGTCGCTTTTCTGTATTAATGTAACCCAATTTCGCAAATTCTAGAATACAAAATGACGTATGAACGGCATTCTATTGCACAAGTGACGCAGTGACCAAATAATTAAAAATATAAAATTGGTACCTGATATCTCAGTCGTTCTCAGCTATTAAATGCTGTCAGTTATTCAGTAGGCCTTTCGAAACATATGTTTCATCTTCGGCCTCTGGAATTTTAACTGGAGGCCTTTCGAACATATATATCATCTGCTTCTGGAATAGTCTAACTGTTAGTACCATTCCAGAAACAGATGATGAAATATATATTTCGAAAGGATTCCTGAATAATTAACATCATTTAATAGTTGAGGACGACTGAGATCTAAAGCACCAATTTATAGTTTTAATTTTTACATAGTGGACTCAACGGTGTTTCATAATGAATTTTAAAAAATACTCAATAATGACGAGAAGCAAAATCGCTGCATTTGGGATACGAAAATTTTACAGTTATTCTTTCATTTTAAAAATCACGCATCCTCGTTCGTTTTTTAAAGCATTACCAACTACGTTAAAACCACGTTCATCATTTAAGAACACGATGTGGTGTGTGTGTGTGTATGTATTGTCACAGGTATGGATGATATTAACCAAGTAAATTTTCTTTAAATAACTCATGCGAGTTTTCATTAGCAATTTCCAATCTGGCTTATTTTATTTACAACGCATATTATTGTTCATATTTTAGTTTTTGACATTTTCATTGAGTGGAGGTTAAAAGTGCATCTACTGTTTTTTTTTTCACACCAGTAGATGCACTTTCAACCTCCACTTTCACGCACTATCTTCCAAATCACTATCTTTTGCCTTACCAGACCACGACTGGTTCGGTACTGATTCCCAACTGTTTTGCCGGATTTATATATATATTGTAGGTTACTCTTCTACCGCTAACTAATCTGGTGTACACAAACTTTTCCTCATCTAACCTACGAATATCAGGTACATACTACTTTCACTCTACCGTAAACTAATCTCACCGCGTCGTATTTTATATTGCATATCCAGGATACTTTAATACATGTGACGCGAAACATTTTTCTAAGTTCCAATTATACACCATGCGCATGCGCCAACTAACGCGAAACTGTTTAAACTATGGAATCACGATATGCAGCCAACATATACACGATATTTAATGAACCTAAAAGCTAACCTAACGCAATTTAAGTGCTCTAACCTGTGGAAGACCAACCTAGAAGCTAACCTCCTTCTTCTTCTTAATCATAATTTGTAGGATTTTCATCCTGTTTATTTCCAAAATCACTCCTCGGAGGAAGACGTATAGTGCTTCATAAAATGTTATTTTACTGATTTGTTTTAGTCAGCAATTTTGTTTCGTATATTAATCTTTATTGCGTTCCTAAGCTTAATTTTAAGACCGAAAAAATCTCGGAATTCAGATGTCCCTTTTTGCGCCGTAACCATATTACATATTTTTAAAGTTAGATTATATGATTTGAGTTTTGTTTTTTTGTTATTTTTAGTATTAATTTGTTATATTTACGTCGTTTTGTGGCCGGAGTACCGTTATGTTTGTATTTATAGCAGATTTCGTTGTGTGATTGGGTCTAATTATTTTTCCAACTAATCGCTTCTCTGAATATTTGTTGTAGCAAAATATCTGATATCGAAGATAGGTCATTTACTTGCGACCTTTGAGTCCATTAACGACCATTCCGTATCCCTATCTAATTCGTCACATCAGTAATGCATTTCAAACTATTCTTGATGTTATAAATGCATTATTCTATGTTTTTATAATTGAAGGTTACCTCTATTTTTTTTGTAATTGAAGGTTACAATATGGGTTCTGATATATTGTAAACAAAATTTAAAAATCAATAATTTAATCATCACGTGATGCGGTAATGTAAAAATCATAAACTGTAATAGAAGCAGTACAGTCTTCGACATTTTGAGCATCTGCAGTAAACTAACGAACAGCAAGTCTTTGTACAGAATTAAAGAGTGCACAATGAAATGTACAAAACAGTAATTAAAAAAAGTGTATGAGTATTGTCCTTGCTTTCTTTCATTATTCGTGTATTTTTTAATTGTATTTTACTCTTCTTACGGTACCTACCTCATGTGATGAGTTGTTGATCAATTTTTATTTAATTTTGTAATATTTCGGAACCGTGTTATCACAGTTATATATATATTAGACAAATCAACGATTGATTTATGTCTTTGACATCGTCCGATTTCTAATAGCCAATTTTGTCGGTCCATCCAATCTCCTGGTCGTAGATGTTTCTCAAGGAGGTTTAGATCTTCCTCTGCCCCGTCTTCCCTCAGGTTTCCATTCCAAAACAGATTTTGGTAGCCGATCCTCTTCCATTCGCTGGACATGTCCGTACCATCTTAATTGCTGAGTTATAATCTAAAATAGTGTTTTCAATCTTCATTTTCTCCCTTATAAAGGATTTTCTATTTTTTTTCTCTTCTTCAAATTCTTGCTGCCTTTCGTATAAAATCCATTTCCGTTGCCAAAAAGATACTTATTTGTTTTTGTTCTGCTCCATAAGTTAAGATGCTCGTAACAATTGTATATAGGCCTACCCATATTAATTACTTACATTTTTATCCTACAATAATAGCCTCTATTAAATATTGTGTATTATATATTGTATTATGTTATATATTTATTATATCATATGCCATAGCCGGGAGGTTTAAGTTATGATGCCTTGGTAAAGTGCTACCAGAGATACGCTGGTTCATGTCCCCATGGGGAAAACTTTTTTTCTCATTGAATTTCGTCCAGTACGGGAAAATAGCCATCCAAAATCGTGAGCAAATTGATTTACTCCAAAAAGTAGTGGCTAAAGGTTGAGAAAACGGCTGGGGGACTCAACAAGCTGACTATACCTATATGTTATCTTTATACTGTCTAGATGATCGTTTACCTTCGTAAATGGCAAGTGTATGTGAAGCCAGTAGCCGGCTGGTAGGCCAAGGGCCTTCTAGGCCTATCGCGTCATGGAGTTTTATATAATAATAATAACAATAATAATAACAATAATAATAATAATAATAGCTTTATTTACCAGGTAGAGTCAAGGCCTTGTCGAGCACTCAACCAGGTTAGAAAAAAAAATGTTACATCTAATTACAATAAACAAAATTATTACAAGGTATGTCTATTTTTTTCGTCCTCTTTGAAATACGTTGGATCAATCATTTCTATGTGTGTTGTTCTTTTCTTAGTGCCCAGTATTTTTTTCATTCTTTCTGATATTTTTTCGTCTCTTCTTCCAAGATAATAGATTTTTATTTTTATTTAGATTCATCAAGGAACCTTACGTTTTCATCTTGAATAATAATTCATTTAGCTGTTCGATCGATTAGTGAATTTTCTGTAATCTTTAATTCTATTAGGTCTTTTTCAGTTTCTTTAAACCAGTTGGATTTCGTTTTGCGGTTACGGAAAACATCAAAGATTTTTTTGGTTAATATGTTAGTTTTCTTTCTGAGAAGAATACCGTAAATATGTATTCTCTTTTTTCGCATAGTATCCGAAAGTTTTTAATTTTTTTATAGAGAGTTTCATTTTTGCTGATATTATTTTATTATCTTGAAATTTTGGTCCTACGATTTTCCTAAAAATGTTACTTTCCTTTAGATCAATCTTATCTAATTGACCTCTGAAATTCATGGTTGCATACAATGCTTATTATGTTTTATTATTAATGTAGGCCTATATATTAATATTAATTATGTGCTTTTATTGTTTTTCTTTTCTTTTATGCGTGATTCTTACGAGATATTTGGATAATTTAAATATTATGGAAATTAGAAAAAAGCGCTAATGAAGCGTGGTTGTGTTTGAAATAGCATCTGGCAACATAGGAAACTCTTGGTTCAACACCTCTCCCCCAAACAAAGCTTCCACCCTTATCGATGGACCAAGTGAGATTCACGTATGTAACCCCCCTCTCTTAACCCCCTGCTTTACCCTCCCTCTGGTGGAGGTAACAGTCAATTCATCAGTTTTCTCGCGGTCCTCCGCAATTCACTGGCGTCCTTTTATTTTTGTGATTTTTTAGTGATCTTAATGTGTTAACACCTGTTGAAAATCAGTGTCAACTGCCAATAGTGTATACTTATTAATGACACCACATTTAAACAAGTTACATAGCATTTTTTGTGTTGATGAAGTGTTTGCGTGTGTACTGGTTTCTTGTTGGGTGATGACAATATGGCTAGTCGTCGAAAACGTTTTTTAATCAGGAGGATACCGCAGAAAGGTGAGTTGTTTTGAGTCTGAGCTTCAGTTTATAACTTTATACAGGGGTTTTCAAACTGTGAGGCGCGCCTCCCTGAGGAGGGGCCCCAAGCTTTTCAGGGAAGGCGTAACTTTCGAACTTGAAAAATATGTCCTACAACGTGATAATACTTACAGAGCTTGTAATACATTATAAACACACTTCTTCTTTTTCTGCCTCCTAGAATTTGGCCGTTTCTACATCAAGTTATTGAGCCCTGTCGTTTCATTTTTGGGACGATGAACATTCTCTCCCGGTTAATAAAATGAATGTAATTCTATTTGGCGACATTCTTTCAACACGTTTCTACTCAACATTTCAATCTGAACTGTAATACTGAATATTCTTAATTGATTTGTTATATTATTATCTTTTTTTATCCATGAATGTGTAATTTGATAATGGCAATAAAAACTTTGTTTTGGCTGTTTATTATAAATACATTTAGGATACGCAGAAAGTAAACAAACATAGGAGTTATTTATAATAGGCCCTACAATGCTTATATTTAATTATGCACAATCAACTTTCTATAGAAAAAAAAATGCATTTTTTAATAATTGGAATAAGAATTTATTTATATGTTTATTAAATTCCTGCTGTTGACTAAAAACAATTCTGACAACTAAGAAAGTATAATTTTAAAGCTATTATAAAAGTAAAGTGAATAGATCCCACTACAGGCGTTAGGAGACCCTAGAGGGTAGTAGGACGTTAAGGCTTCCTCTTTTTCTAGGTAATCGGCGCTTAATGTCAGCCCTGCATGGCGGCCGCCTTTACCCCCAGAACAAGCATCTGGTACTCATTTCCGTTAGAGGTTGAGCCGACCCATAGTGCCGCCAGAAGGTTTGGGACGGTTTAGAAATCCTGACCCCACCGGTACTCGAACTCTCGACTTTCCGGCTTCTAGCATAGTACCTTGGCCTACTTTAACAATAAATATACAAACATATGCATACAAAAGAAACGATTGAGAACCAACAATTAAGCAAAATGTCCCGCGTCGTAGCCGAGTGGTTAAGACACGATGCCTAGGCGCAGAGCTATGGGACTTGCGTTGGTTCGAGTCCCCATGGGAGAAGAAATTTTTTCATGGAGTTTCGGTCAGTGTGAGACCGGTCCCATCAGCATTGTGGGGCATGTGGGTAGTACAATAAGTAGTGACTGCAGGTTGAGATGACCAGCTATAACGGCTGGGAACCTGACATGCTGACTACAAGTACCCCTACATTGTCTTATGATCGTCTACCTCTGTGATTAACACATGTGGACGTGAGGCCAGCAGCTGGCTTGTAGGCCAAGAGTCGTCTAGGCCTGTCGCGCTTAGAGCTTTAACTAAGCAACTAAGCATTTATTAAACCTTACTTTATCTAGAATCCGACACAGATATGAGATTATTTATTTATTTTTTACTTAGGAGGCGCTTTGACATTTTGACGATTAATGGGAATCCCGACAGCAATAATTTTGAAACTACTGACCTATTGTACTTTTAATAATGAGTTTCTAATAAATAGAGGGGTTAAAGGTTACAGTGATATATTTTCTTTGTTTTCAAGAAATTAACACATAGAAAATAATTGGTAAAGTCATATATAAAAATGTTATTCTTGATGTGTCATCTGGATCCAAATTCAACAGATTCTTGAATTGAATAATTTTACTACTGGGAAAGAAAAAAAAAACTTATTTACACCATTTTAATTAACCCTCCAAATATAGAAATTAAAATGATAGAATATGTATTACAATAGCAAACAAATATGGCATCATAAAGTAACCGCTGTGCGCTCATCTACAGGGTGATTACAAATGATTGGAGCGATTTCATGATTTTATGGTAGCTGTAGTATTCGACATATTTTCACGAACTTTTACAGATACATAGAGCAACTTCCCAGGTTTTTTTTGAGATGTTACAGGTGCTCCATATGCTCCCCCTTGGTGATTCTGCAGATATCAAGTCTGTAATCAAGTTCGTCCCATACTCGACGTAACATGTCCCTATTAATTTGTTCAAAGGCATTGATTATGCGAGCTCGCAGTTCTGGTAAGTCTACTGGTAAAGGAGGCACAAACACTGAATCTTTCACATACCCCCAAACAAAAAAATCGCACGGCGTCAAATCGGGGGAGCGTGGAGGCCATGACAACAATTTCTGATCATTCTCTCCACTGCGACCGATCCATCGGTTTGGCAATCTCATGTTTAAAAATTCACGAACATCGTGATGGAAGTGTGGTGGAGCACCATCCTGCTGGTAGATGAAGGTCTCACTGTCGGTCGTCAGCTGCGGCATGAGCCAATTTTCCAGCATGTCCAGGTACAACGTGTCCTGTAACGTTCTGCTCGCAGAAGAAAAAAGGGCCATAAACTTTGAACTGAGAAACCGCACAGAACACACTAACTTTTGGGGAGTCGCGAATGTGCTGCACAATAACGCGGGGATTTTCTGTGCCCCAGATTCGCACATTGTGTTTGTTCACTTTGCCATTCACAAAGAATGTTGCTTCGTCACTGAAGACAAGTTTCTCACAAAAACCATCCTCATCCATAAACTGCTGCATTTGTGTACAAAATTCAAACCGACTCACTTTGTCAATGGGCGTAAGGGCTTGTAGAAATTGCAAGTGGTAAGGTTTATGCTTCAATCTTTTCCGCAAGATCTTCCAAACGGTCGGTTGTGGAATGTTCAGCTCTCTGCTCGCTTTTCGTGTTGATTTCTGTGGGCTACGTGTGAAACTCATCCGCACACTCTCAACCTTTTCTTCACTCACTGAAGGACGACCCGTTGATTTCCTTTTACAGAGGCATCCTGTAGCTTTAAATTGCGCATACCATCGCCGAATGGAGTTGGCACTCGGTGCATCTTTCTCGAACTTCGTTCTGAAGTGTCGTTGCACAGTTATCACAGATTGAGTTGAATGAAATTCAAGCACAGCATATGCTTTCTCCTCGCCTGTCGCCATCTTTGATAACTGCTGCGCTCTCTCGGTTTAAAGCTGAAACACGGCTGCGAGAGAAAACAAAAAAAAACCTTATGAGTTTTTATACATAACTTTAAAGTTCTGTGAAGATATGTCAAATAAGATCGCTACAATAAAATCATGAAATCGCTCCAATCATTTGTAATCACCGTGTATGATAGAGCATAAACCAGATGGTGAATTAATTAGGTTAAGAGTGGATTTGCTATGATCTCGTTTCACGTGATAGTTTATTTTATAGGAATTACGTTACCCTGGGTGCCGAGTTCCCAAAAGGTAACATCTATTTACATCACATTGTCTCTAAAATTATTTTCATCCATTTCGACATTTTTTTTTTCGTTACGTATACCAACTTAGTCTCTAAGGCAGTAACATAGAATTTATATATCTGAAAATTATATAGAATATCTTATAATCAATACTTGAAAGATAAAATTTAAACTAATTTATTTAAACTGGCATTATTGAGATTTATAGCCTATTGAATTGTTTTGGTTGTATACTTAGTGTTTTAAGCTCTACGCGTATTGTATTTTTTACGACAAGAAATATGAAAGTGCGGTACGTTAGAATCGTTTAAAATTTTGTATTTGTTTTGATTTTAACTTGAATAGGCATATTACCTTCAGGCTTATTATGCATGTTTATTATTATTTTTTTATTATTACTATTATTATTATTATTATTATTATTATTATTATTATTATTAATGTGTACACAGATATATAAAATATGAACTATAATTTTTGGTAAAACGCAATAATTTCGTTTTAAAGATTAACTACCAATTATATACACTGTATAACAGGTGTGGAAAGCAACGGGTAGCTATCATTCCCTAGTAAAACTGCAAAGCATAGCATGAAAATGCTATGATTGCAGTGATGGACCTTCACTAGGACAGAACACTATATATAGATACTGTACAAAATGTACGTATTCACTATTCACTGTATTATTTATTCCAATCATACACTCATACAGAGTAAAGGTTAGTAATTTCGTGATATAGGCCCAGCCTAAATAATTTCGTTAGGCCTACAGTTAATTTCAAAGATTACCAGAGTGTTGTGATATATATACACACATAAGCTATAAATTAATTCATTACAATTGATTACTTTCCTTGTATGTTTTCATGCATAGTAAATAAAGAGCTGTTCTTCCTTCGTGTAAGAATTATTTTATCAGTTTTAATTTTAAGTATCTTTAACTTTATTGTATTCATCCATCCACAGTAATTCTGCCCGAGAGCAGGTCTTTCACTGCAATCATAGCATTTTCGTGCTATGCTTTGCAGCTTAGTAGGGAATTATAGGTGTGTGGTAACTTCCCGTTGTTTTCCACACCGGTTAAGGGCGATGATGATAGTGATAAGGATGATTATGATGGCTGGATGATTTTCGGGGACCGTTGGGCCCTAAGCTTCCTGATATTGTCTTACAGGTGAGGAAAAATCTCAAAAAAAAAAACCTCACCCAGGAGCTTGTCCCGACCGGGAATCGAACTCGGGCCCGCAGCGTGACAAGGCAGCACGCTACCTCGAGACCACAGCGGTGGACTTTATTGTATTATTAGATCCTATTTCGATTTTATTTTAGTTTAGCCTGATAATCGTTTAATATCTAATATTATTGTGATTTTTTTAAATTTTAATGTAACATATGTTTGCCCTGGTGAGTGGAAGAGAAGGCCACGTGGCCTTAACTCCACCAGATTAAATAAATAAATAAATAAATAAATGCTCAGGCTACACGGCCCGCTTTAGGAAACACAACTTTTTAAGTTCAGTGTCGTACCTAACACAAAATACTTTGACAACTATTATAACTATCCTAAAAATGCCTTCCATATTCTTTAGTCAAATTACCTTGGATTGTAGAGGGTAGTCATAATTTAGTGACGCCTACCAAGTAATAATTTGATGATTTACAAATGCTATTAATATTTTTAACAAAGAATACTTCCTTTCTTGATGCATTTTTTGGTACAATTTAAGCGCAAGTAAATCGTACTTGCTGCCAGATTTTATTTTGTTTTAATTATATGGTTGCTTTTTAAGGAAAAACTATTTAGAATGTTTGAAAATTGCATTCTATTTATGAATAAGTAATAAAATATTTCTCCCTAGTTATTTCATGTTCTCTAACGAAGGATAAGTATCAGAGCAGTAATTTCCAAAGTGATCTATATTGGCCCCTCTGGGGTCGACTCTGATTTAGAAATTGTGTCCAAATCAGCGAAAACAAAAATTGGCGTTGCTTGAAATGTAAATGGGGGTCCAGGAGAGTGAATGAAATTGTGAAAGTTCAGTACTGGAAACGCGGGGTCTACAAAAAATTAAAAATTGGCACATGGTTTACGAAATAGAATGGGGTGGGGCAGGTAAAAGTACCTACAAAGTAAGTGAAAAACTAAGGTAAATAAAGAAAACAGATAATTCGAAATTGTAGCAAATTGAATATGTTGTCAAAGCAAATAAACATGTGAACAAAATATTATGACAATTTATTAGTTTTTTTGCAGTATTTCTGTATTTTATATTTTATAAAATGTATTTTTGAGAATAAAATGTAAGAACATGTATGATACTTTACCTTTGATGTTAGATGGGCATATAAAATGTATTTTTAGAGAGTTGTTCAATAATTTCAATCTCCGGCATGTTTTTTAGAGTTCAGCATTGCTTTACATGCAGTAATTTCACATTTATCAACTACATTTTTAGAGCGCTTTTCATTTATTTTTATCTCCAGCAAATGTTATGCAGTTTCATATTGTTTTGCACACAATAATTCCACATTTACTTAGTATGTATTTTTAGAATTCCCAAGAACCCATGTTCGTAACAGAAACACAATATAAATTAATAACACTACTTTTATAAGTTTGTCGATTAATTTTGTGTTTGACGTTGTGTTTCGGTTAGATGTGGTGATAAAGTGTACATGTATATCACGCAATGTGCTTTACGATTGACAGAAATAGTTTGGCAAACTGCCGTCGTATGGCAGTAGCGTCTAGTTAAATGGCGCCAATGGACCACGTGTGTAGCATATGGGTGTGCAGGGGGATGCATTGTGCAGTAAACATGGCTTCTCCTTCCTCCTCCCCCTTCAGGACTTAAGTTACATTCCTAATCTTTTTTAATTCTTCTTAAACCAGATCTCTTAGAGAATAGGAAGGAATTTACCAATTAAAGTTGTTCCCATAAATAGTTACGAGTTGTGAAATACTCTACAAAATTAATCGATCT
Organism: Diploptera punctata; assembly: GCA_030220185.1. Classification (NCBI taxonomy): domain Eukaryota; kingdom Metazoa; phylum Arthropoda; class Insecta; order Blattodea; family Blaberidae; genus Diploptera; species Diploptera punctata. The sequence continues at coordinate 108,911 of JASPKZ010007221.1, read as the reverse complement.
TGCTTCATAACTAACTCCCTGGCTCTATCGAACCCGTAGGTTCATGGCCGCGTGGAAAGCTTTCCATACATCCCTATCCCGGGCTAATGTTTTATAATCATCCCCTGTGTAATCTACTTCTCTCAAATCCGGGATAATGTTATTCTCCCACCTCATTCTTGGTCTACCAACTGGACGTTTTCTTGCTGGTTTTCGTACAATAAGCTTCCATGCACCTCTTTCATTCCCCATTCGTGCCACATGTCCAGCCCATCGCAATCTAAGAGCTTATTATATCTGACTTCCTATACCTTACCATGTAGCTATTATGAAGTTTTCTCCATTCACCTGTCTCTTCATCTCTTTTGTAGGCCCAAACATTTTTCAAAGAACTTTATTCTCAAATACTCGTAATCCTCTTTCTTCCCTTAAAGTAAGAGTCCATGTTTCGCATCCATATAACTGGAAGAATAAGTTTTACATAGGCCATTTTCAGCGATCTTGCTTGATAGACACCGAAAATGAACATAACCAAAAATTCATATAGGCCTACCTTGTGTATGTGTGCATGTGTTGGTGTGTACGCAAGTACGAGCGCGCGCGCGCACACACACACACACACATATACATTACCAGGTTTCACAATGTTTTCCAACATCTTCCTCCGTCGAATTAATCTACTGTTATTCTCCTCCATATATCTGTCATTCCAATCCGTATCGTCCAATCCTTTTCCCCATGGTATTCAAAACACTCGATTTACGTTATTTTTGGCCGTCCTCTTCTTATTCTACCAAATGACACCCATTCTACTATTCTTCTTGGGAATCTGTCTTCTGTCATTCTTTTTACATGACCATACCGTTTTGTTTGTTGTTTTATGATAGAATAAATATATATATATATATATATATATATATATATATATATATATATATAGGCATATACACACAGGAAAAATAAATATTTGTGCTAGGATAACGCAGATGGTAGCGCACTAACCTATCAAGTTAGAGGTATTGGGTTCAAATCCCGATTCAGGCATTTATTTTCCTCTTCATGTTATATATATATATATATATATATATATATATATATATATATGTATATATAAAATAAGAAAGTGGCTATCTTCATTATGCTAATAAACTGAAATAAATAAATAAATAAATAAAATAGCCTAAATAAATGATTGGGATATACATAAAACATTAAACCGATATCAAATGATTTGCGGCACCATAAGAACATCAGGCTAAGGTTTCATACAATTATGGGTGGTGGCGGTTCCTTTTATATGGGATCTGAAGCTTGGGTATTTTCTGTACAATTTAAAAAAACTCACACATTCAAGCCACGGAAATTAAATTTCTAAGATCCGTAAATTGATGGTACACGCATGGATAGATTACATAGGCCTAATGAGTCAAAATGGAATTAACTGGATATATTTTCAATATTCCATAATCTAGAAGAGCACAAATACCGATCGAAAGAACATTTATGCAGAATGGACAGTACAAGATTACCCAAAACGATGAACACCTTCAAACCGCATGGAAAAAATATATTTAGGACGGCCAAGGAAACTATGGACTTTGAGACCGGAACAGGTCGCATTAACCTAATCCTGGAAAGGAATAATAATAATAATAATAATAATAATAATAATAATAATGTTTTATTCATTCTGGCAGAGTTAAGGCCGTAAGGCCTTCTCTTCCACTCAACCAGCACAAATACAAATAAATATTTGACAAATATAGATATACACTATACTAATTATAAACCGTTAAAGATACCGTATATTAAATGTAGCAATGTAAATTTCATATGCAAACAACATTTTATACGATAATAACAATAATAATATTTAGGATAATAATAATATAATCGCCATAGCGTAGTGGTTAAGGCACTGAGCTACAAGCTGGAGGGTCGAGGGTTCAAGTCCCGTTGGGGTTAGCTTTTTAAACTGACCCAAACCCTCTGGCGGCACTATGGCCCTGGGGTCGACTCAGCCTCTACCGGAAATGAGTACCAGACGCTTGTTCTGGGATAAAGCGGCCGTCACGCAGGGCTGACAACCCGGCTGACATAAAGTGCCGATTGTCTACAAAAAGTGGGTGCCTTAACCTCCTACTACCCCAAGGGCTTCCGGGCCTGTTGTGGGATCACTTTACTAATAATATAATATTGATAATAATAAAAATGATAATAATAATAATAATAATAATAATAATAATAGTATAAATATGATAAATTATACGAGAAACACCAATTAATATGTACCTTACACTGTGTAATGATGAAGTCGAGGTTAGAGCAAATATAAATTTAGATTTCTTTTAAAAGTTGCCAATGTCCGGCAGCCCCTTATTTCTTGTGGTAGGGAATTCCAGTTGCGAGAAGTGAAGATAGTATGTGAGATGGAGTGATGTAATGCCCTATGTTGCGATATATTAAGCAAGAGACTATGTTGTGATCTTGTGTTTAAGTTATCGTTGGATGATAGCCTATTGGAAACGAGATGATAAATAATTGGGAATCGAGGTATGTAAGATCTTAAATAAGAGAAGAAGAAATAAGAAATAAACAAATAATCACTCTGCATTGCTTTAGGCCTGTGTAAATCCGTTCATAAAAATTTTGGAAATATAATTCGTCCACTTTGTAGATTATATAGTAAGAAAGTATCTTCTTTCTGCTAATAAACTGTTATGCTTGGAGAACATGTTTCCTGGGTGGAGGATATCAAGTCACAAAATATGAATTAAATATTCATACCTTCTCTCTTATGAGACCTGATGGTTCACTTTTAACAGCTTCACCTGATAGCATTTTGAATAATTATTACGTCAAAATCTACAGTAACGCTGTAATTACTTGTGAATTTTAAATTATCTTCTTAGAATGTTCGGAAGATGAGGCGTTGTTCAACGTTACGTTAAAAATAATGACCAAGTTTGAAGGTGTGTTGGAAAGTTTAGATTAGCTCTTCCTAGGTACACTTTTTTTTTTCTTGCCTTGAAATTCAGAATTAATATTTTATCCGTCGTTTCTGTCCTCCATTCTTTGTAATACTGTTCGTATAAAAAGGCTTGTAGAGGGGGAGGTTTTACCCTCTCAACAAGATCGGAGGAAGCTCCCTCGCAACTTGTTCAATAATGCATCCTGATGTTGCCGCTAAACTGATTGCCCTTTCATTTTTAAGTGTTGTTGCTGATGTGTACCTTAACCTCAGGGAACGCATCTATTCGCCTTAAGTAGAGAATACCGCACCTGTAAATGTACAACTTTGTATTCATTGTCTCTTGGGACGGGGAAGCTCTGCTTGCGCTTTCGTAATAAGTGTGATAAAAACATTTGCACTAGACCTCTTTCTTTTAAGAAATGCGATATGTCTCTCTTATGTAGCCTAGCTTGTTTAGAACTTAATTTTAAGATGCCGAAATACTTCTGGGTTCTTACCTAAAACAGATGACATCTCTTTAAAAACGAATTCACTACCAGACGATTCTTAAGGACTAGCCGTGCGAATATAAGCAATCCATACATCCCTACCTTCAGCTAATATTTTACAGTCAATCTATAAATAATTTACCTCATTCTTGCCCTGCCTTTTGGGCACTGAAATGTCCGCCCTCATTCATGCCACATGTTCTGTCCATCAGTCTACAGGACTTAAATGTTCTTACTCTTTTTGGTATCCCAGATAGATAATTTAATATACTGTTACTCTGGTTTTCCCATTCGGTTGTTTGTTCGTCTCTCTTTAGTATAATTTTTTTCTAAGCACCCGTTATTCTCAAATACTTGTAAGCTTAATATTTTCTCTTCTCTTAAAGTTCTAGACCATGTTTCTACCCCATATAGTATAACTGAAAGAACAACTCTTTTATATACATATTTTTTGTTTAAGTTTTTTTTGGGGGGGAAAGGAGATTACGTGTATTTGAGAATAAAGTTTTAGGAAAATTTTTTGTACCAAAGAGAGATGAACAGACAGGTGAATGGAGGAGACTACTAACAGTGAACTACATGGTCTTCATAGGAAGCCAGATATAATGAGAACAGTTAAGTCTCGTAGACTGCGATGGGCAGGACATGTGGCACGAATGCCGAATGAAAGGGGTGCATAGAAGCTTCTTGTAGGAAAACCAGAGGGAAAACGCCCAGTTGGTAGACCAAGAATGAGGTGGAGAATAATATTAACGATGATTTGAAGGAAGTATATTATACAGGGAATGATTTGATAACATTAGTTCAGGATAGGGATGTATGGAGAGCTTATGTCCGCGCGGCCATGAATCTCCGGGTTCGATAGTGCCAGTGAGTTAGTTTAGTTAGTTAAGTTTTTTGAGAGAAGTTGGAATTATAAAAGCCCATGTAATACATAGTAGCATGCGTTTTCCATAGTTGAACCTATGCATAATTATATTTGTGCAACCCATTCCTATTTGTAATTATTATTGTTTCGACGTATTTGAATTTCGTCACTTTTTCAAAATCACATACGGAGCTAATCCAATTCCCTAGTAATATAATATCAAGATAATTTTATTATATCCCAAAGTAATTTCATAGACTATTTAACTCATGCCCCAAATGGGAGTCAATGACCAATCACGTTTCAATGATTTCTGTATTACAACCAATCAGAGACGTGTTTCACGAAATAATTATCAACGTTAGGATTATCATATATTAAGCAAAGCTCCTCCTTTTTAATATTCTGAACAGGTCTGACCGTTATTTTGCAGTGACTGAGCCTATAACAAATACGGCTACCAGATTGTATATAATAGTGCTTACATGTCAACATTTGTAGCAATTGATTATACCACCAAAAAAAGAAAACCACTGTTTGCACTTTCTTAAATGTATACGACATCAAAAATGAATTAATATACAGATTGATGTGTTTCATTTTTTCTCCACTAGAGAGCATTCTTACAATATTGCGTTCCTTTGGCAATAAATAGTATGATCTGGTTGCAGTGATAAACAAAAGAAGCAGTAGAAGCGTAGGCTACCTATCGTTTCTCATTAGTTTTCAAACATCACCGTTTACTTTAAATATAAAAATATTTTTAAATAACTGTAGTTAAATAATGATTTGTGAGTAAACAGCTTTATTTTATTCGTTAAATAGTCCTAACAAATGCCACTCTTGATTTCCAAATTCTCTAGATAAATTCACTCCTCACTTCGTGAGTCGTGAATTTATCGATAATTTGGAAATCACTCGTGGCATTACTTATGATAATCCTGAAATTCATTTAATATTATCAAATCGTAACTGCCACCAAAAAAAAAATAATAATAATCACAATTTTACTTCATATAAAAATAAGTAATGCATTTATGAGGCTGCCTGGGAAACCCCATCTTAAATCGGCAGACAGTTTTTCTGTAGAACAAAATCGAGTCACAACAAAAGATTCCGATTTTTTAGATTTCGACACCATCTGTTAGATTACTTCATGTACTACATATAAAATACAGCACCAAGGGTGCCAAAGATGTGCAAACGTATTTTAACAATATCCAAATTATTATCCAAAATGTTAATACAATTTGCTCAGAATGCCTGATTGTTCTAAAAATCCAATAAAACGTTCAACTTTTGTCCTAGAAACACGATATTTTTTTTATATTCAGCATTTACATCACTTTCCAATATGGTAAAAAAATGATATTTGCCTACTTAGGATAAATTTTCACAGCAGACCTACATTTCTTCTCTTCTTTCAGAAATGTTTTCTTCCTCGACAAGTCTTGGCAACCTGTATCTGTTTTATCTTCCTAAACAGTCTTCCATGATGATGATGATGATGATGATCATAGTACATTCACGAATTTAGGCCTTTTGTTGACCTGTTTCGGCCCGAGAAACACCATCCAGAAGTCTTTTGAGTGGACGTCCTGGTCTTCTTCTTCCTGCAGGTTGATATCTTAACATTTGTTTGGGTATCCTGTGATCTTCCATTCGATGAACATGTTGCATCCATCTTGACTTATAATCAGAAATTTTGTTTTCTAAAGGTCCATGTGTAATTCTTCTAAGATGTCTTCATTTTTTATGATCTACTAGTGTGTATCCTGCAGTCCTCCGAAGGTATCTCATTTCAGCAGATCTAAGTCTCTGTATATCCTGGTGTTTCAACGTCCATACTTCGCTACCATACAACAGAGTTGGAAGAGCCAGTGTTTTATACACTTTTAGTCTTGAATGTTTTTGGACTAACTGTGGCTTGAATATAGAATTTATTAACCCTAAAATTCTTTAAAATTTAGATATTTTTGCATTTGCATCCTTTTCTTCTTCATGATCTTCGTCCTAATTTATTATTTCACAGTTTTGACTTAAATATTCTATTTTAAAAAATATTATGGGGAAGTATACTTTAAAAAATTTATATTTTTCTACCGTATATTTTGAAGATTAAAGTCGGTATTCAAGTACCAAAAGCTCTCTAGGCCATGCCATCTTCGTCCTCCGTAAGCAGAGACTCTCATCTTTCAATTGTTCGTGGATTAAAAAATATATTTTTTTTACAAATGCCGCAGGTTGTCTTTCGACATTCCTGGTGTTCTGTCCTGGCATGGCGTACTTGTAACCCACTTCTGAGGTTGGGGCGCCTGGAAGGCGGGGTTACGTTGCCCCGATGATATGATGGGTGATGATGATGATGATAATGGTGCGCCAGGAGAGACCCTATTCCTAAGCTTAGTCTAAGATGAATATAAATGATGATGATTGCGATGGCCATATGATTTCGGGGACCGTTTGGGCCTTAAAGTTTTCCTGACATTTGTCTTACAGGTGAGGAAAAACCCCGATGAAAGCTCACCCAGAAAAACTGCCGTGACCGGGAATCGAACCCGGGCCCGCTGCGTGACAAGGCAGAACGCTACCTCGAGACCACAGCGGTGGACAATTAAAAAAAATATATATATATCTTGTTTTACCACATGATGTTGAATAGAGTGAGCCAGTTAGAGTAAACCCTGCATGACCCACATAATTAACCACGGAGGGAAGGCTGAGAGTCGCTCTTCGCGGAAAGTTTGGTTCTTGAATACCGGCCTAAAACTTCTTCTATTTAATCCATATTGTTTACTTATTGGTTTGAATTTTATCTAACCATCTCCATAGCAGCATTTCCAGTCTCTTTGTTATTTTGTTAAAAATGAAGAACTGTTTAACAAACTTAATAAATTTAATTATATATATGGCACAATTAAAAGAATATTTAAAATCACAAGAATGGAAACAAAAATAAAATTTTATAAAGCAGTGGCAGTCCCCTTACTATTGTATTGTAGTGATTTTGAGTTTTAACTAAAAGAGAAGAGAAGATCATAGAGGCAGCTGAAGAGAGATTTCTGAGAAGTGTGACTGGCTGTAAACTTCTACATAAAAGAATAAGTGAAGATATTAGAAATGAGATAAATATTTTTAAACTTTTAGATAAAATAAAAGAATGTAGAAAAAATAGAAAGAACATGTTCAAAGAATGAAAGATGATCGGATTCCAAAAATTATACTTAATTACAAACCAAGAGGAGACAGGAATATTGGTAGACCAAAAAGAGATGGATTCAACTTTTTGAATGAGAATCTATGAGACCGGAACAGGCCACATGGGCTTAATCCGTGATTGTTGATGATGATGATTGTTATTTTTGTCACAACCCATATTTTACAAGCACATAGCACATTCCAAATTTAAACTAATTATTTAAGTCATGGCACCATAAAACCCCGAGGTTCATGGTCGCGCGGACATAAGTTCTCATACATTCATTACCTGAGATAATGTTTTCCAATGATCTCCTGTATAATTTACTTTTTTTAAATCATTGTTGATGTTATTCTTCTACCTCATTTTTCTCTTGCTACTGGGCGTTTTCTCTCTGATTTTCCTGTAAGTAGCTTCTAAGCCCGTCTTTCATTCTCCATTCGTACCACATGTCCTGTCCATCGTAGTCTACAAGAGTTAAATGAGGCGTTGACATGGGAAATGTAGTACGTCATAAAAAGCCAATTTTACAGGGGAAGAAAAAAAATACACTTTTAAATTTAAATTATTTGTAAAGCTAATGTGGATATTTTGTAACTACAGTAAAACTTGTTCAAAGCGGAATCGCATGGGACCATTTTTTTTCCACATTAGACAACATTCCGCATTATAAAAAAGAAAAAATTAACCAATTGTAGATTATAGAATACCGTATATGTCTCTTTACATACCTTGGATTAATTGTAGTTCCGCTGCCGTTGGAAAGTGAAGTATAATATGTACGACGGTAAAGCGCGGAAAAAAAATAATGAAAAGTATGCAGTTTCGGTTTCCACTCATTAACTATATTTTCGTCCACATCATTTGATTCCCTGCAAATTTCATTCCACACTACATTGTGTTGTCTTTTAAAACTGTCCAGCCAACCTGAAGGTGCCTTGAAATCGTTATTCCCTAGAGATGTAGCACCAGCTAGAGCTTGACTTGGAGCATCGGTCCGGAAATTTGGAGATTTTTTCTATCGTGGTCTTGTAAAACACTCCCACACTACTTGCATCCATTCATTCATTATTTTTTCTGTGTTTTAAAAGCTCATAAACTTGGGGTTTTTCACATTTAAATGTAGTCATTATTTCATGTACTGAGAGTTTGTTTTTCTTTGTCTTCAATCTCTTTCACTTTTTCGTTTAATGACAATGATACATACCATTTGGCCATCTTTATTCCGTAAATTCAGAACGCTACCTGTGAAAGATGCGTACACAATCGGTCTCCGATCTTAAACTAATTTAAGATTTTACAGTGCACTGGTTACGTATTTGCAAGACAGATGTCACACACAAATATTTGTTAAACAAACCTGTATTTCACAAAACGGATGTGCAGTGAGGTCGAAAGAAAATTTCAGATACAGATAGAAAATCTACTTCACCCGGCGACAGAAATCATGACTTATTATTATTTCACCTAATGGGAATTCAATGAAGTGTAAACTAATCTATCTTCCCGCCTTATAAACATTTTTTTCTTGAATTGTATAGACATATCCTTCCGTTTACGCGTTGGACAGATTCCGTTTTATAGAAAATAAATACAGGTAAAATTACTATTATTTTGCTGGGACCAATGAATTTGTTCACATTGGACAGAATTTCCGCATTATTCACGTTACGGATTAAACAAGTTTTACTGTATTTTGCAAATAAAATTTCTTGTTTAGTTGTGTAAAAATTATATTAAAATTAATGTTGGTAAAGTTTTTTTTTGCTTCCCCTGTAAAATTTGCTTTTATGACTTAATACAATTCCCATGTCAATGCCTCATTGTTCTTATTACATCGGGTTTCCCATAAAGGTCTTGTACATCACTGTTATGTAGTCTTCTCCATTCGCCTGTCTGTTCATCTCTCTTTGGTCCAAAAATGTTCCGAAGAACTTAATTCTCAAATGTTCGTAATATTTTTCCTTACTTAAACTCAATCCATGTTTTGCATCTATAAAATGTAACTAGGAGAATGGCAGTCATATTTGTCAGTTTCCAGGTTGAAAAAACGAGCTATAACTGTTGGGTATCCGACATGCTGACTACGTGTCACCCTATATAGTGGCAAGTTAATCGTACAAATTTGTTTTAACACATGTGTATGTGATGCAAGCAGCCGGTTGGCCAAGTATTTTCAAGACCTGTCGCACCATGGAATTATATATTTTCAGTTTAATATTTTCGAGAGAAGTTTGGACTACAAGATTCCCTGTAATGTGTAATAACACTTATTTCCAGAATTGAGACTGTTTTATTTCTTTCTGCGCCACTTTCCTGCTTGTCATTATTGTTCCAAGGTACGAAATCAGCCACTTCTTCATAATTTCCCACATTTGTCATTGACTGCCCATTTACATTATATGATACATTTCTGCGTGTAACCATATATTTAGTTTTATTGACATTTACTTCAAGTCCCAATTTCTTAGTGTTCCTCAGAGTGTGTGTAGTTGGCCTTTAGTATCTTCTAGCTATCGCGTAATAATAATACATAATCCATAAGTAATGCTACAAGTGATTTCCAATTTATCTAGATGATTTGGAAATCAAAAGTGGCATTTGTTAGGACTATTTAACGAATAAAATTAAGCTGTTTAGTCACAAACCACTATTTAAATATAGTTATTTTAAAATATTTATATATTTAATGTAAACGGCGATGTTTTAAAACAAATGAGAAATGCTTGGTTATGTTTCATTTGTTCATCCACTGCAACTTTATCATATAATTTATTGTCAAATAGAATCGCAATTTTGTAAGAATGCGCCCTAGTAGAGAAAAAAATGAAACACATCAAACTGTATATTATAACCAACATTATAGGTTATCAATTAATTAATTTAGTAGATAACTCAGTAAAATCATTATTTAAAAACACAATTATTGAACACACAATTATCAAATGTGTAGTTCGAAGGAATCTATTCATCATTTGCTATATTTAATGTATTTGTTGGACAGTCAGTCATTGCAAAATAATGCTCTGACCCGTTCAGAATATTAAAAAGGAGGAGCTTTCTTTATTTTGGTAAACAAAATTCGATAAATAAAGAGGTGAAACGCTACAGTCATTAGTTGTACAACAAAATTCATTGTAACATAATTGGTCACTGACTCCCATTTGGGGCACGAATTAAATAGTCAGTATAAACTAACAACTTATTAATAGCATTGAGTTGTACTCCTTCATCCTCAAATGATTTAATGGCACGTTCATTGAATAGTATAGGAGATAGTGCATCTCCTTGCTTTAATATATTATGCATTTCAAAAGTATCTGATAACTGTTAACCTACTCTTTGTGGCATTTTGACACATTCGAGTAAGTCTAGCTTTTCAGGAATTTCTAATTCCATCAGGATATTATAATGAAATATAATATATAAAAATGTTTGTTTGTTTGTTTGTTCGTACTTTATGCGCGACCATACCGCTGATCCTATAGTGATGGGACTTTTTGAAAAATGTTCAGGAGATTCCCGGGATGAACATAGGCTATAAGAGAGTTGTGATACTCAACTCCTACGCCCTTAAAAATCGCCCGTTGTAGTGGAAAACGTGAAAAAAACTAGCTTTTCGATCGCTTAAATGGCATACGCTGCCTAACCATAACAAATACAAAATTAAAGTGCACAGAATTGAATATCTCAAAAAGCTCTACAAAAAAGTCCGGTACAGCATGAGTTTATCTCTTACGGATAACTCACAATAACCATTTTTGTCTTTCATTGATGCCAAGAAGATCGAGACAAGTACGTAGATTCCTGTGCAAGCATAGCAGCACATGGCGGGTATTCTTTTAAAATAATTACAATATACATTTATAATTATTTTCCTTTAACGTATTCAACTAAACATAAAATCACAGTAATTTTCATTTATTTAGGCGTAGCAGCGCACGCCGGGTATTAGCTAGTATTTTATAATTTGTTTCCTTCTCTAGAGCTTAATTAGGTATAGGCCTATCTGTTTATGAATAATTTATTTTTTGGTTAAACGCTTTCCTAACTATTTTGGTTCTTTTCTTTATTTTATTTTTGAGATAACCAAATTTGATACGCCTAATTGATACGTTATATCTTAATCTTTATTCTTATGCATTTAAATTTTACACTAATTAATAACCATTTTCTTCTTCTTCTTCTTCTTCTTCTTCTTCTTCTTCTTCTTCTTCTTCTTCTATAAACACTACATGCCTCTAACTTGAAAGTTTTGACTTTCCCCAGCGTCCATGATCTTGGACGTAGGTCACCGAATACTTCATGTCCATTCGTTTGATATCCTTTGACACCATATTCCCATCTATTTTTAGGTCTACACTGCAATGCTATGGAAGAGCATCGTTTACCAACCTGTGGTTCGCGAATCCCCAGGGGGTTCACAAGATATTTCAAGGGGTTAGCCAAATCTTTTCCGTAATGCCGGGTTTCGCGAACCACAGGTTGGGAAACAATGATCTAGAGCCTTTAGAGATTCAACACTCAATTAAAAGGCAGCAGCTGTTAGTCTTGGTTCTCTTCGAGTAATAATAATAGTATTAGTAAAATAATAAAATAATGTTAACTGTAATAACAATTTTTATTTATTTCCGCGTTTTCAATGTGCATACGGGCCTACATATATTTATTTAGTAAAAAGTAAAAGTAAAGTGATCCCACAACAGGCCCGGAGGCCCTCGGGGTAGTAGGAGGTTAAGGCTCCCACTTTTTCTAGACAATCGGCACTTTATGTCAGCCGGGTTGTCAGCCCTGCGTGACGGCCGTCTTTACCCCCAGAACAAGCGTCTGGTACTCATTTCAGTTAGAGGCTGAGTCGACCCCAGGGCCATAGTGCCGCCAGAGTGTTTGGGTCAGTTTAAAAATCCTGACCCCAACGGGACTTGAACCCTCGACCCTCCGGCTTGTAGCTCAGTGCCTTAACCACTACGCTACGGCGTGCCCCATTTATTTAGTAATACCCAAAATTATGCAACAACTTTTTTCATCCAGTATTGCCTATTTTTCCAAAGAACACAGTTTGAAGTTGAAACAAATATTATAATATTTTCACTATTCTTTGACTTATTCGATAAAACAAACACAAAATCACACAGCCTGAGATCTGAAGATATTGGTAGCCAAACAAAATTATTTTATTATTCATAGAAAAATATCTTCATGCATCTTCAGTTATATATCTACGAGTGCACATCAAGCTTTGCTGGGTATTATATTTCAAACAATATAACGAAAATATTTTGATATTAGAGAAGGTTAGAGTGATTTGTTCCATATTGAACTTGACATAAAAAACATTTTACAAAACAGAAAGTTTTCATTTATGTTGTTATGCAATCTTTCAATAAGTAAGTAAGTATATTAAAACAATAGTTGACTTATGAGTAAATATTGATAAGATAAAGAAAGATGAAGAATTCGAATATAAACTTTACCTATAACGGTTGTCCATTTGCTGTGGTCACCCACAACTGCACTGCTATCAACCTGCCGCTGCACCGCACCCATAACTCGACTGTCGCAGTCTTGGAAACATAACACCAAGGAATACATTTTAAATGCTACACTTAATATTTTCTACTCTAACTAGTTTAATTACACAGAAAAGTATAATTAATGAATATTCGATATATATGGTCCACCGCTGTGGTCTCGAGGTAGCGTGCTGCCTTGTCACGCAGCGGGTCCGGGTTCGATCCCCGGTCGGGGCAATTTTTCTGGGTGAGGTTTTTCCTCACCTGTAAGACAAATGTCAGGAAAACTTTAAGGCCCAAATGGTCCCCGAAATCATATGGCCATCATCATCATCCTTATCATCATCCTTTATCGGTCTGGAAAGCAACGGGAAGCTACCACACCTACAATTCCCTATTAAAGCTGCAAGCATAGCAGCAATGCAGTGAAGGACCTGCCTTCGGGCAGAATTACTATGGATATATATATCCATCCATAGTAATTCTGCCCGCGGGTAGGTCTCCCACTGCAATCATATTATTTCCATGCTTTGTTTTAAAGCTTTACTAGGAAATTAGAGGTCAGGTAGCTTCCCGTTGCTTTCCTCACCGGTGAAAGATGATTATGATGATGGCCGGATGATTTTTGGGGACCGTTGGGCCATAAGCTTCCTAACGTTTGTCTTACAGGTGAGGAAAAACCCCGAGAAAACCTCACCCAAGAGCCTCTTCTGACCGGGAATCGAACCCGGACCCGCTGCGTGACAAGACAGCACGCTACCTCGTGACCACCGCTGTAGACAGTTTATATATATATATATATATATATATCACTCTGGTAGCATACAATATAATTAGTATAGGTATTCCAGATATGTCAGATAGTTACGGATTACATTTTTGATCCTAACATCTTTAATAATGCGTTTTGGCTTTTTTAAAATAAAACTTTTTTTAAAATTGAATGATCCTCTTCAAACTGATCTTTTAAAAATTGTTTTTGGAATAAACGTTTATAATAACTGGGGAAAATAACATGTAAGTTGTAAACAGTGTTTATAAAAAGTCAGATATTCACAACCATTTTAATAGAAAATGCCTATACTTTTGGTAATCATGTTTAAACACCATCGATGTTGAAATTACTTCAATTATAAAAATGTTTGTACCTTATATAACATATAACATTGTCGTCCTCAACTATAATAATTTATATTATAATCTTCGTTATATTATTAAAATTCAAAGCTTTTCGAAGACATGCTTCGACTTCAGGATTATATATATAGTAATTGTGTATAAATAATTTCAGTATCAAGAAAGATCCTGAAGGTGAAGCGTGAATTCGAAAAGCTTAGAATTTTAATAATATAAGGAAGATTATAACAGAAATTATTATAGTTGAGGAACAACTATGTTATAAAAGACACAGAAATGTTGTTTATAATAGAAAGAAAATATCTAATGTGAAATTTTTCTTCTGACTTTTTTCATTATCATCTTAATCTCCTGCATATTTTCTATCAGATAATGTGGCCAAATCCACAGATGAAATAAATTATATATTGAATATCACGGAGTTTGCTCTAAATATTATTAAAAATCACATACAATACGTGGGATTGCTCACCTGTCGAGAGACTGCCGCCGTGGTTACTGCCCCAGATGGTTCCTCATATGCTGCCGCAGCAAATGAAGCCGTTATTGCCGCCATCAGTCGCCCAGTGCACAGTGATCGAAAAAAAAAGCGAAAATCGAAATTTCTACTTTTCGTTAGAGGTGAGGAAATGTGAACAGTACATTTAAAAGAGAGGAAATGGCATCGGGATTAGTAAATGAACTTGACTTAGCTAAAAAAAAAAAACAGAAAACATATTTAGTTTAATGATCATCTTAGAATATGAAAGTGAGAGGAGTGGAGGTTATGGAGAGGATGGAGAAGGAAAATAAAACTTTAGGCAGAGAAAGAAAGATGTAATGATTGAAAATTGTATATAAACAAGTAATAATAATAATAATAATAATAATAATAATAATAATAATAATAATAATAATAATATAATAATAATAATCTCTTCTTTCGAAAATTAATGAGTCATTTTTTAACATCTTTCCTCATATTTTATGTTTCTTCAAACACGGGAACTAGTTTTCGAGAGAATGATCTCTCTCATTTTCAACCGACGTTATGACTACCGGATTTTCGTTGGAATCTCCATCAACAACGTTGCCATCTGGTGTTGATTTGATGAACCTTGAGATGAGGTCACGTTCATCAGGAATCTCGAAATTCATGGATCTAAATTTGTTCTTCTGAATATATATATTCTCCCAAATTGTCAATTGTAAAGGTTCTTCCAAATGTTTTAAAAGTAGAGTTTCTTTTTCAATTTTATGATTCTCCAATAAACTATGTGCTGCAATAGCTGATTTTTCAATTTCACCATTTTTAATATTTCTGAAGTGTTCCTTAGTGCGAGTATACACATTTCTTTTTGTTTTTCCTATATATACTTTATTGCATTCCTTACAATTAATTTGATAAATTCCAGATTTTTTGCTCTCTGGGGTGTTCAATTTCTTATTAGTTATTAATAGATTACCAAGGCTAAATTTATTTATCGGTGCCAATGTGATATTGAATTTCTTGATTTTTTAAAAAATGTATGTATTTCAGGATGATACGTAACTTTCTTAAACTGTTTTCCTTTCTTTGAATCAGATTGTAGGGTAGTGTATTCTTTCAATATTTTTCGTTGTCTGAATTTCTCTAATTTATTTACAAATTATTTATTTTCCAAACCATTTAAATTGGCTATGTTCAAAATGTGATTGTATTCTTTCTTAAAATCTTCTTCATTTAATGGAACATTTAATAATCTATATATCAAACTGTTGATGAAAATTGCATGTTTATGTGCAATATGATAGTAACCTGAAGATTTATATAATTGTCTGTATGAGTATCCTTCCTATATATTGAATTCAATTTTTCCTTGTAGTTCATTCCTTATTAACTAAAGGTCCAAAAATGGGATTTGTTTATCTTTTCCAATTGCATAGTAAATTTTACAGTTCCATCTTAAAGGTTGAGTAAATTCAATGCATCTTCAATATCTTTAGAATTTATCGCAGAGAAAATATAATTTACATATCTATAGCAACATTTTAATATCCAGGGATAAACATTGGTGATATGAGACTCTAAATAACCCATAAATAAATTTGCCAAAAATGGTGAAAGTGGGTTACCCATAGCCAGATTTGAGATTTGTTTGTAAAATTTTTCATTGAAGGTGAAGACATTATTATCAATGCAAAGTTTTTAAGAATTAAATATTCTTCTATTATTTGTCTTTTTACTTTTAAGGAATTTAGCCATTTTTCTAAAATAGTTAACATCTTTCCAATTGGGATACTCGGAAATAAAGAAATGACGTCGAAAGAAACCAATCTGTCATTACCATCCAATGATACATTATTTAGTTCTTTTACTAATTCAATAGAATTTTCAATACTTTTGTTGTCGAAACTTGGTAATTCTTTAATTTTTTTGTAAGCCATTTCTCTAAAATATAACACGGTGAGCCTATATTATTAATAATGGGTCTCATCTTTTCCCCCTCCTTGTGTATTTTTCGGAGTCCATACAGTTTTGGAATCTGTGGCTTTTAAACTTTTAACTTACATTTGTCTTGATCCTTGATGATGAATTTTATGTTTTTCAATGTATTATTAAATGATTTTATTGATTTTGGAAGAGGATTGCGTTTAATTTCTTCATATTCGTTTCAATTTAAGAGAAGGTTCATTCTATTTAGATAATCGTCTTGATCTAAAATAACAATTTTATTTCCTTTATCGGCTTTAGAAATTACTGCTTTTTGGTCATTTATATTTCTTAAAGTTTTTATATTTTTAATGGCTCTATTATTTTTTAGTTTTTCTTTTATATTTTCAAAATCTTTTTCAAAATTTTTTCTAATTATAATTTCATCTTCAACTTTAAGATCTGAAATTGCGATCTCAATGTCAGCAACATAATCTTCTATTTTATTTGAAAAATTCACACAAGTTTTTAGTCCAAGATTCAATAATTTGTTTTCTTCTTCGGTCAATCATATTTTAGGAAGGTTAACTACATTTATATTGTTCTTTTAAGTATGCATTTGGTTTATTGATTCATTTGTAAAGCAACCTTTTTTAGTTTTTGGTTTAGGTACATTATTACGTTTTCGGATTAGATTATTAATTTTTTTGTTTTGTGTAGTAATTTTCTTTTTAATTGTGAAATTCAAACTACCAAAAACGTTTCTTGTTAAATTTTCTAAGCAAATATCACCCAATAATTTTGCCAATTTCGAATGGAGAGAATAAATTTCTAAATCCAAATTACTGAATTTTTCGTAAAATTTGTTTTTTTTCTTCTTTAAGAACTTTCTTCTCTGCACTCATTTGTTGTTTTGAGTTGTAATTGAAATTTACACTACCGGTTTGCCCGGTCTGCCCGGCTTCCCCGTCTGCCGCCCTTATTAATAGTATATAAACAAATAACAATAATATAATAATAATAATAATAATCTTACACATGGGAACTTAATAGTGACTTCCAGATTTTTGCCGTTTTTTTCGCATTGTGGATCACTGTGCAAAACTTATATCTTCATTTCTCGCACCATCGCTAGAATAAGAATAAATTATCTGTAGTTTTTTTAATAAATCAGTAGTTAAATAATACATAACGACATGTGGAATAACCTTTCTATTTTATATTGTCACAAAGAAATCCTACGATATTTTAACTAAGAAATTCGCATTTAAAATAAGTATCCAGAAAATGCATGCACGTAGAGATGATAATATGTTTGTTTTATGAACATTAACTTTATATGTTTAATATATAATATTTACATAAATGTTCTAATGAGAGGAAATAATGTATTTACATTCCTCCATTAACCTTATTTTGAGAGGATTTTAAACTTCTATAAGTATTAGAGATTATATCTTTAACTTTCTACCTAAAAAGAAATTTTAAGATCCGTAAAAGCATGTACACGCATAGATAGATTACACAATGAATCAATAAGAAATGAACTGGAGATATTTTCAATAGTCGATTAACTAGAAGAGCACAAATACCAATAGAAAGAACATTTAGACAGAATGGACAATACAAGATTACCCAAAAAGATCAACACCTACAAACCGCATGGAAAAAGATCTTTGGAACGGCCAAGGAAACGATGGACTTGAGACCTAATCCTGCAAAGGAAGAAGAAGAAGAAGAAGAATCTAAAAATGTTAAAATGACCGGGTTGTTTCAGTTGAGAGAGTAAACCCTTATATGCTGTATAATACCTCATTCATTATACAGGTGTGTTTCTAAATTAAACCGACAAACTTTGGGAGCAGATAGTTAACCTCCATTGAAGCATATTTTGTTAAGGAACCTAGAGACTTGCAAAGTAACTAGAAAATAATTAAACTTCAATGGATCCCAGTAAAATTCATGGTGAGTTTCCGTTGAGGTATTAGTTCACAATAATATAACGTACGGTTAACAAGAACGGACCTAATGCATTCTGCTGATGATGGGACTAGTCCCGAAAGGCCTACAGAGTTTTAAAAGAACTTAAGTTGAGGAGACGGACCTACAAGGTAACTATTTTATAGTTTTTAACCGTACATTATATTACTGTAAACTTCAATGGAACCTTCCCATTGTGCAATCCGAGGCAATGGAATAGCACACACATTAATATAGAAACGCCCCCAATTAATCATACATCTATGCTAAAAATATGATTCAACTCGCTTAAGCTGCAGTAAATAGATATGTAAACCGACAGGTGTACCAACACTATACAAACTTCAACTTGTACAAAAATGCGACTAGCTTCTTGCAACGCGCCACAATGTACCAGAAAAGTCAAGGAACAAATCAGTTGCAGCGTTGACCTCCTTGCAGAACATGTACTCCGACATAACCATGTTGTGTTTTGTGCCATAAATTAGGAACTTATGAAACTATGTACTACTTTGGAAACCTCCAATTGAATCTCATGTGGAATTATACTGAAGTTCGTTTTTCTTCTAATGTCAGGCCGATAAACAAGTTTATGAAGTTTCTGTGGCACTGAATACAGTACGTTGTGAAAACGAAGTTGCAACGAATTATTTTAACAATATTTTCTATTAATGTTAAAGATAAAATCTGTAATATTAAGAACGACATATTTTTACTCTCTTCTAAATATTGTTCCCCATAATGCATATGTGAATCTTTAGTCTAGTAAAATTGTAGGGAACTGTATAAGGTTTAGACATTTGAAATGCTGCCTGAATTGACGATCTTCCAACAGATGAGGATGAAGCACTAAGTTTTAAATTAGGAGCTCTCCAAATTGACGAAGGAAACTGTTAATTTCTTGTGTGTTCTGCCAGTATTCACCACCAGAAATTCAGGATATCTTGTACGTTGGGTTTTCCTTACGGCTGTGTTATGTAATATTCCATTTAACACTAGAACAAAAAATGATACACAGTTGTACGCCAATGTTAAAAAAATGTAAAACACTAACTAGTCATATGCACTATAATTTCATAATTTACATAATAAGTACATTAAAATTTAACTCTAGACCGATAAACCTGTTATTAACACTGAGCAACAAAAAGTAAACCATTTTTTGTCTCAGAACGAGAAATATGTGATTCTGATAGTATTTTTTCTCCTGAATTCAAATATGATATCGGTTTTTCTCCATCACGCAAGATTTCCGAGAGACAGGAATTTTTAATTTCAAACCCTTTAATATTTTCCACATTCGTAACTACACAATATTCGAACATTCGGACTCACCTAGAGAGTAAGAAATAGCGATTTTCTGCTATATTTCGCCTGTGGAGCATCCCTCTTGATGGTCAAACAATAATCGGCCAGCATATTAGGATTCCATTTGCCTTGATATATCTTTTCCATAGCTGAAATCTCCTGATGAAAGTGTTCCCCGTTTTATTTTACAATGGACAAATGGACGAAAAAAGTTTATTAAAAAAATAATTATTTAAATCCATTAATTGAAATTGAAATTGAAATTAAAAAAACTGTGGGTGATGGAGAAAATCCCGAATACATATTTGAAAACACCATAAAAACTGCATTAAGTGCAACTATTGGTACTCACGAGACAAAAATCACGTTGACCAGTGTAAGCGTCCATCTTCCTGTTGGTAATGACAGATATCTCCGCAAATAAACTTATTTGACAAAGATATCCATCGAACAACGTACGATCGATATGATAAGCATTAAATGCCAAAAGAAAACACCCTGAAAAATTACAACAACAAAAAAGTGCTGTTGTTCTAAATATGTATTAAATGTTGTGTAATGAATAAGAATTATTGTAAATTTTTAATTATTAATTATTTCAAAATATCTAACTTTTCAGAAACATTATAACAAAAACAAAAGAAGGATGCCGATACCTATCATCCTACCAACTAATATAATCTAACCTACGTAGTTGCAATATTCATAGATGCTCATCTCTTAGAATAATCTTAACCATTTCAAAGGCGTATCTTTCTTCACAATTCCCAGTTTTTTCTTTAAAATAAATCCGAGTGGTTCTTCATTTGAAATGTCGTGTGAAGCAGAAAATTGTCCAAATATATACTTAAAGTAACATTATGCAGTAGTTTATGAAGTTGTACAAATTTCAGTTCTATAGTAGAAGACCAGAAAATGAACAAACCAACTTGTATATCATAATCCAATTTTTCTTTGCCTTAAAAATCACCAAAGGCTATTAAACATTTTCCATAATTGGCCTAGGTTACTTAATTTTCTAGTTATGGTTCCATCTATTGGTTTTGTATTTATGGTATTGGCTTTAACTCTTATACAGACAACGCATCCTATAACACACATTGGTTTAATTTATTTAATATCTTAATTAATACGATGGAGTAAAAAGAGACAAAAATTTGAAACTGTCGAAATTTCAGATTATATCCGGAACTATACATAAAACATTAAATTACAAAACAAGAAGAGATACTAGATTGAAATGTTATAAAACATTGGCAGTTACTGCATTACTTTATGGGAGTGACACTTGGGCAATAACCAAAAAATTACAAAGTAGAATACAAAGCGTGGAAATTAACTTCCTGAGAAGAACAAAAGGCTGCACAAAAATTGATTGGGAAAAGAATGAAGATAAAACAACAGAGTTAAATATATATCCAATGAATGATAAAATCAAAGAATATAGAGATAAATGGTTTAGACATGTAGAAAGAACGAATGTAACAAGATTACCAAAATCAGCATTTAACTACAAGCCAAGAGGTTCAAGGATTGTAGGAAGACCAGTGAAAAGATGGACAGAACAACTGTGAGGCGGAACAGGCAGTTTGCCTAGGCCGTGAAGTGAAGAAGATGATGAAATTTACGTTTTGTGAAAAAATGTACATCAGTTTCTTTTAATTAAAATATATTCTATAAATTATTTTAATAGATGAATGCCTCAAAGGAGAGTTCATTTAATTAAAAACATAGATATTTGAT
Organism: Diploptera punctata; assembly: GCA_030220185.1. Taxonomy (NCBI): domain Eukaryota; kingdom Metazoa; phylum Arthropoda; class Insecta; order Blattodea; family Blaberidae; genus Diploptera; species Diploptera punctata. Next base: position 87,330 of record JASPKZ010007221.1, on the reverse strand, counting down.
TATTTCAAAAATTCATTACGAAATACCTCTCGTGTCACTATGTAAAAATTAAAATATAAAATAACTACCTGGGATCTCACGCTGATGGCAACGTTTAGAATCATGTGAGCAATTCCAATTTTCCAACCAATGAAGGTGAATTGTTAACTCGATACGATGACAGGCTGGAAATATGTCAACAACGAACTTTAAAAAATTTTGGTACCATTTTTAAAACTCCATTCTTTTAATTACTTGTTCGCAAATTCACATATTATTCTTTGCACTTACTTTATATATGATATATGACTTATGTCTCCTAGCAACAAACAACACTATGGCAAATAGACTGTGAATGGATAAACCGATACATTAGCTGATATAAATTAATATAACATTAAAATAATTAATAATAAATTATTATATTAAGAATAAGTGGGTGGAAAAAATATTTGAAATTTGGGAGGTAAGGACAATTGACCAGTCACGATCCCCATTTTTGTCTCTTTCAAAGTTCTGGCAAAAAACAATATTGAACGTATTTAAAAATCTATGAAATACACTATAGGCCTATAATGGAAATAGCTAACGATAAATGAAGGAGAAGTTGCTGAATTCAAATACGAGTAGGTTAGCTAGGAACAATAATCACAAATAGGAATGAGATACACAAAGAAATTAAACATGTGTTCAATTCTGGAAATGCGTGCTATTATGTATTACAGAGACTCTTGACGTCCCAACACCTTTCAAAAAAAGTTAAACTGAAAATTCACCATTCGTTCCACATGTCCTGCCCATCGCAGTCTATGAGACTTAATTCTTCCTATAAAGACCATGCTGTTATGGAAGTCTTCTAACATTCACCTGTCTGTTCTTCTCTCTTTGGTTCAAACATTTTCCCAAGAACTTTATTCTCAATTACCTGTAATGTGATTTCCCCTCTTAAAGTAAAAATTCATGTTTCACACACATATAATATAACTGGTAGAATAATAGTTTTATATATTTTCAGTTTAACGTTTTTTGAAAGGAGTTGGGACGTCAAGAGTACCTGTAATACACAATAGCACGCATTTTCAGAATTGAACCTGTGTTTAATTATGTTGTGCATCTCATTCCAAAGCAACACAACCAGTAAATATATTGTTTTCACAACCACTGACACTCTCAGTTTAAATTGTCAGTTACAATAGCTCCTAAATAGTTATTATAATTACGTAACAATAAGATGAGATGTTAGAGAAAGAAAATTTAAATTAAATCTATGTATGGATAATTTTTAACAGGCAACACACAACCAGAAACACAATCTGTCAAGATTGGGAATTTAAATTGTGGGTCACACACATGGACATGGATGACTTCACGAAATAAGTATTAGTTCAATGTCAGGGCCTCCTCCGAGAAAACACAATACCATTCAGGCAATCATACTAAACATGGCGGATATGTTGATAATTATAATGCCAATTTATAATCGGAGACTGTTTGGGCTTTAAAGCTGACCCGTCGTTATAACCCACAACCTGGAGGAACAGGTGATTTTTGTTGAAGGTTTTCTTCCTTTAGCCTTTGATGAACAAATGTATCCCTACAAGGCAGCTGTTGCCGTATCCTGACAAGGAGTCCTTACAAGGTACTATCATCGGGGCCAGAATGAACCATGTTCTTTAAAGAGGTGTTACTCCTCCAGTACTCCCCATATATCCTGGCTTGTAACAGGCAGAGATTATTTCTAAAAAGTGAGAGTCTAGATTGGGTATAATTCGTAAACCAAAAGAACAGTGAATTCAAGGAGTTGAGCCTATAGATAGAGTATGGTGACGAGAGGATTAACAAAGAGTGATGCAGAGAATAAGGATTTTTTTAAGGAGTAAAACTTTCAATGGATTGTAGAAAAACTACAGTATAATAGAGAAATTCCTAATGAAGAGGATAAAAATGAGCAAGTAAAACTAGAGCTTTTAAAGAATACTACTTTTAAAAACTAGTAAAGTGAGTTGGAGTTCACAGACAAAACCAAATACTTATTCAGGACTAGTTTTTGTTGATGCGATCGCCTCCCTTGTACAAAGATATTATCCATTCAAAGAAATGGAAACTTATATTCAATCATATTAAAATATTGAATATAGTAAAGTAAAGTAATCCCACTACAGGCCTCAGGAGGCCCTTGGGGTAGTAGGAGGAGGTTAAGGCTCCTACTTTTTCTGGACAATCGGCACTTGATGTCAGCCGGGTTGTCAGCCCTGCGTGACGGCCGCCTTTACCCCCAGAACAAGCGTCTGGTACTCATTTCCGTTAGAGGCTGAGTCGACCCCAGGGCCATAGTGCCGCCAGAAGGTTTGGGTCAGTTTAAAAATCCTGACCCCACCGGGACTTGAACCTAACGATTAATAATTTGTTTTATACAAAGTAGAAATAATTATGAATATAGTTTTTTTTTTCACTTGTATTTCCTTTTAAGATTCTCTAAAAAGTTTACCTTGTTTATCCACTTTGAATCATATATTTCACTTCTGCATATTGCATTTTTACATTAATGATCATCTTGCACCACACTACGGAGTGTAATTCCCTCATTAAAACGAATATCATTTCTGTATGCGAATTAATTGTGAATTAATATTCTCCAAACATATTTGTTACCATAGTTATATAGTAATTATTAACAAACAATTTGTTACTATAGTTTTTTTAATATAACATAACAATGCTGGTTATACTGTATCCGAGCTAAGTATTAGTTCTACTGTAAACAATCTTGCATAGGGTATTACTCCGTCTATTGGGGGGAACCGTAGCTGCTTTACCAGCCATAGTAGTGAATCGTGTATAGAATTGTTAACGATAGAAACATTGTTTAAGAACAATTTACATCGCAATTTACGTTAAATAAGGCTGAATACGAAGGTAAGATGGTACCAATAATTAGTAACTTCCATTTCTTATATATTTATGACATGAACTATATGCGAGCCTAGCTAATCAGACGCGTACCCTTTTTACAAATGTCAAATGAGGGGAATTTTGAGGAAGTGGCTGATTTCTAAGGCAAATTGGAATGAGATGCACAAAGAAATTAAACATAGGCTCAATTCTGGAAATGCGTGCTACGATATTATGCATTACAGAGAGTCTTGACATTCCAACTCCTTTCAAAAAACGTTAAACTGAAAATATATAAAACTATTATTCTACCAGATATATTATGGTTGCGAAACATGGACTCTTTGTTAAAGGGATCAAAGGAGATTACGAGTATTTGAGAATAAGGTTCTTAGAAAATTTATGGACCAAAGAGAGATGAACAGACAGGTGAATGGAGAAGACTACTTAACAGTGAACTACATGGTCTTTACAGGAAGCCAGATATAATAACAGTTAAGTCTCGTAGACTGCCCTGGGCAGGACATGCGGGCACGAATGGGGAATGAAAAACGTGAATGGAAACTTCTTGTAGGGAAAATCAGAGGGAAAACGCCCAGTTGGTAGACCAAGAATGAGGTGGGAGAAACACATTTACCATTATTTGAGGAAAGTAGACTATACAGGGAATGATTGGAAAACATTAACTGAAGATAGGGACGTATGGGAAACGTATGTCCACGCGGCCATGTACCTACGGGTTCGATAGTGCCAGTGAGTGAGTTATTTAGTTAATAATAGTAAAAATAATAATAATAAATAATAATAGTGATAAAAATAATATTAATAAAATAATAATAATGTCCACCGCTCTGATGTGCGTTGTCACGCAGCGGGCCCGGGTTCGATTTCCGGTTGGGACAATTTTCCAGGATAAGGTTTTTTTGGGATTTTCCCTCATCTGTATGATAAGATGTCAACAAACTTTAAGACCCGAACGATCTCCGAACATCATATGGCCTTCATAATCATCATCATCATTCGTATTCGTCTTAGATTCGTTTTAGGATTAAGGACTCACCTGGCGCACCACTATCATCATCACCGATCAAATCATCGGTAGCCATTTAAATAATATTTTAACGGATCTTTCATTTGTAATTCTATATTACCTACGTCCACCGCTGTGGCCTCGAGATACCGTGCTGCATTGTCACGCAGTGGGCCCGGGTTCGATGCCGGTCGGGACAGGCTCCTGGGTGAGGTCTTTTTCGGGTTTTTTCTCACATGTAAGACAAATGTCAGAAGCTTAGGGCCCAACGGTCCCCGAAAATATCGGCCATCATCATCATCATCATCCTTCACCGGTGTGGGAAGGAACGGGAAGCTACCACATCTATAATTCACTAGTAAAGCTGCAAAGCATAACATGAAAATGCTATGATTGCTGTGAAAGACCTGCCCTAGGGCAGAACACTATAGCATAGAATATTACCTACATTATTAAAAAGCCTCCATACTAATTTCATTCGTAATGCCAGAACAATGGATGAGAAGAGATAAAGCCCCTATTTTTTTTAAAATCTTTGATATACAGGGACTCACCAGACATGTCACATCATGGCAGGGGCAGATGAAATGAAGTGGAACGAAATTATTGACAAGTTTATGAAGAGGAATTTGAATTAATTTTCGACAGGAAAATCATGAGAATCCCTGAAGAAAAACCGCCCTGGGTCTGAATTTTCCAGATAGAGTAGGCCTATATTATATCATTAATCTAATTTAAATGCAGCGTTCAATAAGCGATCAAAATAGAGTTGTAATTATGAAGGACATATTTCACTTTATCACTAAGGAGAAAAGGATAGGCGGTTATATGCGACGCCACAAACGGTGGAACTATAGGACGAGATTGTGGCTTAGCTTTGGCGGTTGTTGATTCTTCAAAGAAAATTAGCCTTCCTACCAACTGCCTCCTCTTTCCTCTTTTCCACCCAACCCCACCCCACCCTTCATTTTACCTATACACTCTCTTCCCCTCTTTACTACAACCAAAATCCGCTTGCCAATTAAATTATTCATTTAATCAAATACGTCTCCTGGTTTTGGAGGTTTCTGGAAGACTAGGATGGGATGATTGCTTCCTGCTCCTCTTCACGTGTTATAGAAAGTCAAAGCAAATAATTTCCCACATGTTACTCTACACAAAAATTGCCACAAGGGATCGTAATGTTAATAATATGATGAAACAAATATTTTCTTATCCCTATAACGGATTCAGATCTCCCAGAAATGAACTAGCGTTCAGAGATGAATAACTAACTAACTTATTGATATTGTTGAACCATTTTAATAAACATTTTGCACCGTTCAAGTTATTGTTAAATATATGAAACAATACAATTTGTACCTGTTGTGGCAGTTGTTCTCAACAAATTATATTTGTGTAAAATATTCGGTTAGGGCTTTCGGAACCGGTTACATTTTCAAAGATGTTCATTGAATAGTGTATTTTTAAATGTATAATGGAAATGGGCATCTAATGACAAATGAGGAAAATTTTGAAGAAGTGGCTCGATTCAAATATCTAGGAACAATAATACCCGCATATACAAAATGATAGTACGACCAGTTATCGTATATGGAGCGGAAACTAGGGCCGATACAACAAAAAGTTCTAAACAAATAATAAGCACATGCGAAATGAAAATCTTAAGAACTATTCAGGGGAAAACATTATTTGATAAAATACACAACACAGAAATTAGGGACAAATGTCATATTCAAAACAAAACCAAATTTATTATAGATAGACGAAAATATTGCTAGGGTCATATAGAAAGAATGGAAGAAAACCAACTTGCAAAAAGATAGACCTATGGACGGGAGAAGAACAAGAGGAAGACCAGCCAAGAGATGGATAGACAGAGCATGCACATCCAATACGTCTTCCTCCGAGGAGTGACTTTGGAAATAAACAGGATGAAAATTCTACAAATTATGTTTAAGAAGAAGAAGAATTACAAGTAGGAACGAGATGTAGAAAGAAATTAAACATAGGCTCAATTCTAGAAATGCGTGCTGTTATGCATTACAGAGAAATGTGATGTCCCAACTCCTTTCAAAATACGTTAACTGAAAATAGGCTATATAAAACTATAATTCTACCAGTTATATTATATGGTTGCGAAACATGGAGTCTTACATTAAGAGAGGAAAGGAGATTACGAGTATTTGAGAATAAAGTTCTTAGGAAAATGTATGGACCAAAGAGAGATGAACAGACAGGCGAATGGAGAAGACTACATAACAATGAACTACATGGTCTTTATAGGAAAACAGATGTAATAAGAACAGTTAAGTCTCGTAGACTGTGATAGGTAGGAAATGTGGCACGAATGGGGAATGAAATACATGCATGGAAACTTCTTGTAGGAAAATCAGAGGGAAAACGTCCAGTTGGTAGACCAAGAATGAGGTGGGAGAATAACTTTAACTATGATTTGAGGGAAGTAGATTATACAGGGAATGATTGGAACGCATTAGCTCGGGATAGGGATGTATGGAGAGCTTATGTCCGCGCTTCCATGAACCTACGGGTTCGATAGTACCAGTGAGTAAGTAAGTAAGATTCTATTATTACTAATATCAAGGCTCATGGATATAAGAAATAAGTATTGGAATGAGAGCAATAGGGCTGAAGGGCATGGAGTGGATGGATATAAATAAAACAATTATTAATGATTATATATTACTGTGAAAGAAAGAAGCAGAACGAAAATGAAGAGAGTTGTTCCATTATTTATTCATCTGAAATGATGATGTTCCTCTCATATAACTAACACAGGATAAACTCATTACTCTCATGAGGGTGGTTACAAATTTGGTCGGATCGTGTGGAAACGAAGCTGCAGGTTGTCGTCATTAAGAAGTCATAGTGAGAAAGAGAAGACGGGGAATTCCTGGAGTTCATGTCAGACTGTATTGGTGGGCTGATTGTGCGGACAAAAACCAGAACTCGTCTCCGCATGCAACACCGTTGTATAGAACACTCTTCATCTCGTCTATTCTGCTTAAAAACTTGATAAACCGTAAACTTCTGACTTTCAAAAAAATGTATGCAAAATCACACACACTCCTACTGTATTAAATTATTAGTTCTAACAGTATTATTGATTTTTTTTTAAAACTGGGGTTAAAATTCTATTCAACGAGATTTAACTATTCCTGTTAGAACTATAGGCCTATCTGATTTCTTTATAAACATCATATAGCTTAGTGTTAGACCTATGCACGTTTCTCCAATTAGGCTATTTGCCTGTTTGTCTACATATCTTTCTCTCTCTCTCTCCCTCTCTCTCCCTCTCTCTACCTCTCTCCCCCTCTCTCCCTCTCTCTCCCTCTCTCTCTCTCTCTCCATCTCTCTACCTCTCTCCCCCTCTCCCTCTCCCTCACCCCCTCTCTCTCCCCCTCTCCCCCTTTCGCCCTCTCTCCCTCTCTCTCTCTCTCTCTATCTCTCTCTCTCTCTCTCTCTTTTTTTTATAGGTCCAAAATTTTTCTTACCACTTTATTTTGAAATACTCGTAATCGTTTCTCCCCTAAAGTAAGAGATCACGTTTTACATGCAGCAGTAGTAACTGGTAGAATGGCGTATTGTTTGACTATAGCTATGCCTATTCGTTGTTTAACATTTTTTGAGAGAAGTTGCGTGTGCCATGATTTTTTTTTGCCAAGTTATTATTTTTTATTTAAAACTTGAGCAGCTTTTTGTGAATAGGCCTATTACTTAAATTTCCGACATCATATTATTATCTTCTTCTTCTTCTGCTTCATGAAATTAGGCCTTTTGACCTATTTTCACATCAAGTGGGATTTAATGAATCCTCCCATCTAGTAAATGGGCGTCCAACATTTCTATATCCTACTGGTTTGTACTTTAGTAACAGCTGAGGGATTCTATCTGTAGGCATTCTCTTGACATGTTCATACCAGTTGTTTCTCATGTTGTCAATTCTATTTGTTAAATTGAAAATATTTAAGTCATTCCTAATATCCTCACTTCTTTTCTTGTCCAAAATTGTCACACCCGCTACTGAATAGGACGCTACTGAATGTAGGAACTTCATTTCTGCAGTTTCTATTTTCCTTCTGTCTGAACGGTTAAGAGTCCAATTTTCACTTGCATATGTTAAGACAGGCACTGCCATAATTTTGTAAAATTTTAGTTGTGTGCTCCTCAAAGTTTTATTTTTCAGTGTCCGTCTTATAGTGCCACACATTCTGTAAAATCTATTTAATTTAATATTAATATCTTCCTTCTGGCAGTATGATACATTGCATCCTAAATAATTAAAATTGTTCACCTGTTGCATTATACTGTTATTAATACTGATTTTATTCATATTATTATTATTATTATTATTATTATTATTATTATTATTATTATTAATAATAAACTGAACTGAACTAAATATATTCAAACAATTAGATAGAATTGCACAATACAGAGACGAATGGATGGACTACATCAATAGAATGGATAACAACATAATTCCGAAACAGATTCTTCATTACAAACCGCTAGGACGAAGAAATGTAGGAAGACCCAGTAAAAGATGGACAGATCAATTCCAGCATAAGATCGAAACAGACCTTAGTGCTAATCCTTGATGCTGCTGATTATAATTATTTTCATTATTATTATTATTATTATTATTATTATTATTATTATTATTATTATTATTATTATTATTATTATTATTATTATTATATCGGCCGCGGTGGACTAGTGGTTATGCTCCTTGCCTGTAGTCCCGAGGGTCGCGGGTTCAAACCCGGCAGGGGTCGATGGATTTTTTTAGGATGGAAAAATCCAAGGAGCAAGTCCTCCGGGAGGGACTTTAAGTCGTGGGTCCCGAGTCTGAAGGTTTTCAGGCTCGTAAGAGATCCTTAAGCCTGAATGAAAAGGCCTCTAAGCAAAATTTGCCGAATTTTCCCGTCCTAGTATTACCTTGGTTTCCTAGATGTCAGTATGAGGCGGAACGCTGACCACGGACCACTGAAATGACATCTATACGAAAACAAGTGTAGCTAAATTGGAATGGTTCAAATTCTTCCATGTAGGGGGAGAGCGCTTAAATCTCTGTTAAGGGAAACATGGGCTTACAAGATACAAAATTATTATTATTAATATTATTATTATTTTACGACTCGAGGTAGCATGCTGCATTATCACGCAGTGGGCCTCAGTTCATATAGCCTATCGGTTGGGAGGAGTCTCCTGGGTGGGGTTATTTTTTCAGGTTTTTTTCCTCACCTGTAGGACTAATGTCAGGAAACATTACGGTCGAAACGGACCCCTAACATCATATGGCCATCTTAACCATCCTCCTCCTCATCATGCATGTTCGCCTTACATAAAGTTTAGGACTAAGGACTCTCCTGGCGCACCACTATCATCATCACTCATATTATCGAGGCAGCGTAACTCCTCCTTCCAGTCGCTCCTACCTCAAAAGTCAGGAGACAACACCTTCTTAATGTCGAAATGACAACCTGTGGCATTGCATTAAACATTATTATTTTACAAATTGTAAACGTGACGTTGTTTCTCTATTCCAAATTTCCATTTCTTTCTTTCTTTCAGTCCCCTTCCTTTCATGGATTCCTGGATACCACTCTTCCGACTATGTTTAGTCGTTTCTATATAGCCTACGTATTTTTCCATTTTTCTAAGATCTTCTTTGTTCATCTTGTATTGTCTATCCTTTAACTGTCACTTCAATGATACATCAAATACGTTTCTGTCTCCTCCCATAGCTAATTTTATGCATGTTTGGTATTTTATAGGGTCTGTAATCTTGTTGTTCTACGTCTTCATAACATAAAGTCCGTCCCGCAGGAACTGCGAATGTCTCATCAAGTCGAATTTAGCCTATGGTCAGATTTACTGGTTTACGGAAATTGTTTTCTTAAGTCTTATTTTGGATAGAAACTCAATTTCTTATCCCACATTATTGAAAGGTGCCAGATTGCATTGAAAACAAACCATGCATAACGGTAGTTATTACCTGTTGCATATTGTTGTATTGTAATTTGACACAGATTTAAATAATTCCCACCGATTATTTTTACATTGCTTTATCAAAATATTAAATAAATTAAAACAATGTATGTTATAGATCATTATAAGATGGCACTGCAATCCATTTTGGGCACCTGCTGTTGACAAGATATTCCTCCATTCATCCCTGCCCAACGCCTTTCTTCTCCATCTCACAAACCAAGCTTCTTAAGATCATCAAATCATGATCCTTTTTTCCTTGTGGTTCGTTTTTCAGCTTGGCGTCCGGCTTCAATATTTTTCAGTTTCTCAACAATCAATTTTTTACTGGATAGGATTGTCAAAATTAATCCAAACCCACAACCTGGAGGACCAGGGCTCCAACTTAAATTCCCGGAGCCAGGGTTGGCCCGGCTATAGGCTACCTCCAGATACTGGGAATTTATTTTAATGGCATGAACTAAATTAGGACAATTTTACCCGCCACTACACGGATATCTTATAGGATAAAATGCTAATTTAAGAGTTAGGCATAATTAACGTCTATGATATAGGCTATAGGTCCATGGGACAAAGCAAACATGTTTGCTCGTAGAGCGACTTTTAATTTCTGGTTTCAAGTAAATCCCCACTTCTAATGGTAGGTTTTCGCCGATTCTTTTGTGAATAAGCCTACATTCCTCGTTTTATTTTGAAAACATATAGGCCTACTGAGTTTCGTTGCGAAACATCTAGAATTACCACCGCTAGACAGATTTTTAAAGTTTCGTTTCAGGTAATATAATAGGCCTAGTTCGAATTTGATGTAGAACGAACACTCGATTTTTTAAATGATTGATGTAGGCCTACCTTATGCCGAGTTTGGTTCCGAAAAATACAGTTGCTACCGCTGGAATATTAAGACACACGCACACACTCGCGCGTAAGTATATCCTACATATATGACTTATTGTTGGGCCTATGTGCCTATAATACATTTTTGTTACTTTTTTCGATGTAGGGCCTACTAGTTAGAATTGAGAAGATCTGTATTTAAAAAATATTCATGAGCACCTTCCTCAATAGTTTCATTCCTTCCGAATTCACTAAAATCCATTTCGGGCATTTTTCATCATTATCATCAGCATCAAGAATTAGACCTTAATTTTTTTTTGTTCGATGCCACCTGCTTGTCATTCGACATTTCAGGTAAGTTATTCTTTGCTGGCATTGGCGTATTGTAACCCACTTCTGAGGTTGGGGCACCTGGAAGTCGGGGTTACGCTGCCCCAGTGGTATGATTGGTGATGATGCGCCTGGAGAGACCTTAAATCTAAACTTAGGCCTAATCTAATGAGGTGAAGATGATAATGATGACCAGATGATGTTAGGAGACCATTTGGGCCTTAAAGTATCGTGACATTTGTCTTACAGGTGAGGAAAAACCCCGAAAAAACCTCACCCAGGAAACTTGCCCCGAGCGGGGATCGAACCCGGGCCCGCTGCGCGACAAGGCAGCACGCTACCTCGAGACCACAGCGATGGACTTAAACCGTAAAATCTGTTCCGATCTCATCTTAGAATTGGTCTGTCCATCTTTTACTAGGTCTTCCTATATTTCTTCGTCCTAGTGGTTTGCAATGAAGAATTAATTAGACCTTCTAGCTTCATTACTTCGGAATTCACTAAAATCCATTTCGGGCGAACTTACAGTAGTAGGAGCATATGAAACGAAAAATAAAATTTTTATTTTTTATCAGTTTCAATCTGCGTTACTTAGGCCTATTTGCCTGCGATGTAAATGTTGTCTTCAGCAAAAGGTTAGCAGAATAAAAATATAGTAGGCCTACATTGAAGAAAGAGAGGAAAGGAAGGGTGTTTCGTATTAGGGTCAACTTGTCTTTTAACTTTATTGCATCCTCAATATTTCGGAAATATATTTTGCGTAGGTCGTGTGCAAATGAGCCCAGTAACGTAGTTGGCAAGTGTTTTTATACGAGAAAGAGCTTTCAAGTTCTCCCTACGAATTACGTTCAACTTTCTTGTCTAGTGTTAAAATGCATCTCTGCAGATTTAACGATCGGAGGTTGGTTGACAAGTGCTCCTGTTTCGATAACCATTTCTTTTTTTCCTTTTCTCTTCGACGGTCATTGCCATTATTTCTATTCAACTTCAAAGCAACTCAAGGTTCTTAATTTTCATTGCGTTGAGAACTTAAAACACAAGCTGTAGTTCACAGTTCCAAGAGTTATGAGTAGTTCAGTATTTCATTAACTTCCGCAGTTCGTATCTTTTACACAAACAAACAAAAAATCTGTAGCCTATTTTTAAAATATATAACTTAGGCTTATACAAGTTACAACATATAGGCCTACATATATCTTATGTATGAAGTGGCCGAATTCAACTGAATTCGAATTCCTAGGAACAATAATTACAAATAAGAATGAGATACACATAGAAATGAAACATAGGCCTACATAGACTCAATTCTGGAAATGTATGCTATTGTGTTTTACAGGGAATTTGTCAACTTCTCTGAAAAACTTTTCCACCTATAGGGCCGATAGTCTGATAGGCCTAATTGTTTCGAAAAAGGAAATCATCTATGCAGCTTGAATGAAAAGTGTTAACTTTATACTTAGCAGGTAAATTCTGGTCAATACTTTTTAAAAAGTGCTATAGGCTGTTAATTTGGGCACGCGTGTATCTAATACGTTACGATAGGCCTACGTTTACTTACATAGGCTATTTAAGCATTATTTTAATAACATAAATATGTAGGCCTATACTATGTACAATTTAAAGTATTTTGCCCTAGAATTTATTGATCTTAATTTATTTTACCTGTAAATATGAAAATAAAAAAATTACAATTTCTTGTCAGGGCCACTCTAATAGGCCTACCTCTGTAATTATAGGCCTAACTACCTAAATTGCCAATCGTTACAACCTCAAAAATAGTTTCACTCCTTATGCAAATTTACATTAAAAATAAATGTACAGTGTAATCATTACATTCTAGGCCTAAATATCATTAATATCACATTCTACAAATATTCATTGTGTTAAAATTGTGTTTAACTGCATAAATAAATCGTATTGTACACCCCCACCTTTAGGCCTATTCGTATTCTTTTGTATTTCTGTTTTCCTGGTTGACAACTATTTTGCCTGTTCTTGAAAATAGGAAGAGAAAATATTGTTTTTAGAAAATGCCACATTCATTAAATTGAGTAATGTTCTCTTACCATTATCTTGCCCCAAAGTGGGGAATTATCTTTGGCAAAATATATTCTGAAATAAACGATTTAATTTTAAGAAATCCAGGTAGGAGGCTTAAGTACTATATATAGGCCTATTACGATACGAGGTTGGGAAGTGGTTTTTACAGAAGCGATGAAGATGTTTAAAAACCGAGAGATAGTGAGGTTTATAATTTTCGAGATTCTGTAAAATATCTCTCAAACGTGCGTTGTACATTATTTTCTGCGCGATGGTGTTTTGAAAATAGTAAATAATAGCAAAATAATAACATCTTTGTTGGAAATATTTGCGTTCATTATAAACAATTGACTCAGGTTAACAGTGTGGGCAATGTTTATAAATTGAAACTACAGGAGGCCGTGACACCAATTTAGTACGAAAATGGCGGCAAGTATGTATTTATTATTTTATATGGTTTCAAATAAAGTGCAGTTAATTTAAAATGCAGTGATTTGTTTCGTATAGGCCTAATGCATATTAACACCACCTTTTGGATATTTTTTGTATATAGGCCTACACTGTATGTGGTAGGCCTATACATAGAGGGCAGTGGTTTTACTTCCCACACGCGTTTTGTAATATGTAACATTACAGTATAGTTATGTTAATTACAGCATAGTTATTTAGGTTGGCAACCCCGAAATGTAAGAAGTTGAACTTTTAATCATGGTCGCCATTATTATAAGTATAGGCCTATAGGCTTACCATAAAACGCACCAAAGCGCACAAAAGGTTATTTTCAATCCTTACAATATAAATAGGCTTATCTCTTCCACGGTATAGCCTATAGGCTAATAATTGTTTCGAAGAATGACGTATGCAGTTTGAATGAAAACGATCAATTTTATACTAAGCAGCTAAATTCTGTTCAATACTTTCTTAAAAGTGCTATAGGCTATTAATTTGGGCACAATGCGGTATGTTATGTTTATTTACACATTTAAGCACTATTTTAATACCAGAAATATGTAGGCTATATAATTTAATGTATTTAACTCTGGAATGTAATGTTCTTAACTAATTTCACCTGTAAATATGAAAAAAAGATGGGGTATTGAATGTCACGCCCATTCTTTATATAGGATACCTGCAAAATAGGCTACACCCAAATTGCCAGTCTTTACAACATAATAAATAGTCCACTTACATTAAAAATAAATTTATAATCATTAAGTTACATTCCAGGCCTAAATATAATTAGCCTAATATCACATTCTACAAATACTCATTGCATTAAAATTGTGGTTAACTGCATAAATAAATCTTATTTAGTGTTCCCTTATACTTCTACAGTATTTACCTGATATACAGCTATAGCTTGCTGCCTGAGTTTGAAAATAGGAAAAGGAAATAGTGTTTTCAGAAATTTAATTTAATTTAGTAACTTTCTCTTGACATTATCTTTTCCCAAAGTGGGGAATTAACTTTGCCAAAATATATTCTGAAATAAACTATTTTAATTTTATGAAATACAGGTAAATATTATTACACTACTTGTCTTACCTTCTTCCCTGTTGGATGGTGTAACTATATTTGTGAGTGGGCGGACCGCCTGTCATGGATTCTCTCCGCAAGCTCACCTGATTGGCTCTTTCCTTGACATAAAAAAAGCCTGTATACACCTGGTGAACTAGCAAACACCTGTCTTCTTCAGCCAATGGGAATGCTCACGTCATTTACAGGTATAAACCAATGAAAGTGTGGGGGGAGATATGGAAGGAGAACCTGCAGTTCTTTTTATAATATAATCGTATTTTTGATGATTTAAATAATGTTTTATGTGCTCATATCAAACACACAATGTGATTACTAGAGACCGGATTATATTCAACAAAACAAGCTAGAAATATGCATCCACATATGCTTAAAATATGCATGAAAAATGTCAATATATGCATTACCAGATAATCAAAAAATTACAATTCTTACCTTATTAGATATTTTATGTCTAAATTAACATAATAATTACTATTTTATTAGCAATTTATTAATGATTGTCAATAAGTATCAGACAAAAGTGTTGTTCACAAATTAAAATATTCTATGTTTTACTACTTTTGTAAACAGAAACAGGACTTCAAAAAAGCCTTCGACAAAATCAATAGGAATAAACTGTTGGAAATTTTAGCTGACAACAATCTACTACAACAGCATATTTTAAATTTATACAATATCTATAAAACAAATTTTATTTCAGTTCGAATCAATGACACAAACAGAATGGACCAAAATTAAAGGGGCGTGAGACAAGGATGTGGCCTCTCGCCTTTGCTCTTTATCATATACATGGATAGAATACTCCAAGATTGGCGAAAGATGAGACACGGTTCTACCCAAATTAATAGAAACCTAAAAAGTAGACTCCTTGCTTTTTGCAGATGATTTGGTATTAATAGCTCCAACAGAAACAGATTTACAGTATTCTATATATAATTTTAATATATTATTAATTAAATAAAAATAATTTTTATTTTTATTTAATTAATAAATATGGATTTTCATCAAGTAAACACCAACTCAATTGATTAATTTTAATATAATTACAAAAGGTACAATATGGAAATCAATACAAAGAAAATTCATTTAAATACTTAGGATATAATCTAACTTATAATGAGGAATGTGATAGGCCTATATCCTTTAAAATACAAAACTATAATAAAGCTTTAAGAATTATCAACCAAGTTTTTAAACCATCAAAAGTGCAGAGACACACAAGAATGAAAATCTATAAAATTCTCGCTAGACCCATAATCTGTTATGGCAGTGAAACTTGGACCATCAGAACTCAGGATGACCGTCATATTACAGCCACGGAGATGACATTTCTGCGACGAACTGCAGGTTATAGCCTTCTAGACCACCAAAGAAATTCAACAATAGCCAGAGAGTTAAACATCGTACCTATATCTGAATACCTCCAAGAATATAGAAACAATTGGCTAGCCCATATTCAGCGCATGGATCGTCACAGAATACCAAAACAAATTCTTCACTACATTCCTCGAGGCAGAAAATCTGTGGGTCGACCTTTTCGGAGATGGCGGGAGACCGTAACGGGCCACTGGGCCTAATACTTGTTGGAAACTATACTTTTACTGAAATATTGTGAAGTTACATTAAGCATTCGAGCATGCACACTGTAATTCTGTAGAACTTTGAAAAGAAATAATTGCATATGTAAATAAATATTTAATAATTATAAAAAAAATTGGCTCAATTACACTTCTACTAGCGCTTGATTTTTCAGTTATATTGAAGTAAATTATAGCTCTTCTTCTGTATTTACTAATATTATTTAGTATTTTTTAACTTTTTCAAACAATTTTTATAACTTTATTAGACAATTTTGAAGTATTTATTTAAATATGCAAATCACAATATTATGACTAGAGCGAGGATTTTTATGAAATTTCATGTTTTAAACTATTGGTCAGAGAGCGCTGAGACAAAGTATCTTTACATTTTATGATATGTAGAATCAAATAAGACCTTCATATTTTTTCATATTTCATAATATTTTGGCAAAATGTTCATATTTCAGTGAAAATTTAATATTCCTTCATATTTTTCAACTTTCAATTTTTTTAAATAAAATTTCTACTAATTCGTTAGAAACATTTTTGGAGTGACTGTAGTTTTGAAATTTTTTGACAATGTTATATGGTAGACAGTGAAAATTCCAAAGTATCCCATCTGGAACAAGATAAATAGATTTGATAAAAGAAAACAATTAAAAAAAAGGAGAGATGGAAAGACCAAGTGGAGGCTTTTGTCCAAAACTACAGAAAAAGAACAGGGATTTCCTAATCTGTGACAAGAACATGAATAATTAGAATAACAACGTTAGAATAATAACCACCCACTCTTTTTTTCTCAGGTAGGAACTTATTCCTTTTTGCTACCTAAGGACAATCCTTATTTTATGAATGGATTACAGTATTTAAATGTAGGTAAGAAGCTGTGCTGTGAAATAAGATCTTTCTCCACAGTTTATGAAATTTGTAAAATTCTTGTAGGTAAGGCCAATATTATTCTCACTTACATCAAACTATCATATATATAGTGCAGTGCATGATTGCTCCCATAACATCATATAATGTGGAGCATACTTTTTGATCGTACAAAATAATTTTGACAGACTGGCGTTAAATATATACATAAAAAGCTCCTAACTGTGTATTACCAACAGAATTGATAATTTGATTATTCAAAGCACATGCATGCATACTGTGCTCGGACAAATTTCATGGAAAAACTAATGTTAAAATAATTCTAACTACATTTCACTATGTTCATACGTGTAATGTATAGCATTAAACATAATTATAAGTGCAAAGAGAGTTTTGAAATACCCCCTAGAATTATTTGTGGATTAATTTATTTTAACATTTTGTTTCTCCAAATATGACATATAGTACTTGGTCTACTGTGATGGGCAGGACATGTGGCATGAATGGGGGAATTAAAGACGTGCATGGAAGCTTCTTGTAGGAAAACCAGAGGGAAGATCAAGAATGAAGTGGGAGAATAACATTAACCATGATTTGAGGGAAAGATTATAGAGGGGGATGATTGGAAAACATTGGCTCAGGATAGGGATGTATGAAGAGCTTATGTCCGTGCGGCCATGAACCTACGAGTTCGATTGTGTCAGTAAGTTAGTTAGTTATGACTTGGTCTACGTGTGTTCTGATTCATCCAATTTAATGTTATTGTAATATTTATATATACTGGAATTCATTATCTTTATGCAAAGTAAATAGAAGTCATTCAAACTATACCTACTCTAAATTTTGTCAGTGGTATATTCGATGGAAGGAAGCTACAACGGTTACTATTTTTTTTTTATTTATGTTTGGATTTCGTAATTAAATATTATTAGATAAATTAATTCATCGCGTTTTATATAAACCCAGTATTCATTTATTGAAATAAAGTGTCAAACCTCAGGCTTGGGAGGCCCTTGTGGGTAGATGGATGTTGAGACTTCCACATTTCTAGACAATCTCCAAGGGATGTCCACTGGGTTCTCAGTCCTGCGTAACGGCCCCTTTGCCCCAGAACATGCGTCTCGTACTCATTTAAATTAAGAGCTGAGTAGACTCTAAGGCTATGATGCCGCCAGAAGGTTTGGTTCAGCTAAAAACCTGACCTCTTTTGAGACTCAAACCCACGTCCTTCCGGCTTGTTAGCGTGATTCCTCACATAATATACTTCAATGTGAGCCATTAAAATTGCTTCAAATCACAAACATGATATTTTATTGTTAAGAATCAATAAAATCTCATAATGTTAAAAATTCCAAAATTTATTATATTAAATGATATTTTATATTGAGTCAGATGTAATGAAAAATTAATTAAGATGGAAATGCAGTGAAACTCTTGATATCTTGAGCTACAAAAAGGTCTTCTTGTCTCATTTGTGTGCTTATATGTATACCCATAAATTATACAGGTCTTGTGTATATAAATATGTGTAAAAAGTTGAAAAAATAGTAGCTTCATAATATTTTTGTGTCCTAATTTTCATAATTTTCATATTTTGCTATTATGATTTCATATTTTAGTATAATTTTCTTCATATAATTCCTCGCTCTAATTATGACACTATTAGACAATATTGTGATGCTAACTGCTATTTCCTCCACAGAGTATATTACTTAGTCTATGATTTTTCTATCGCTGTTTTGGGTTATCGCTGGTCGGATCAGCGTTAGGGAGTGATAAGCAAGTGTACACCCATTTTTAATAAACGTTTGGTAATTTTAATATTATTACCATATTTTTTAACATAGATTTGGGGATTTATTGCAAATATTGGTAATTTAAATTTGATAGCGACGGATAGTAATCGAGAATGATAATCGATATGTGGTTCGATTGTGGGTTATCGCTGGCTCTATGAACTCTGGCGCATGCGCACTGTTGTTCTATAGGACTTTGAAAATATTTCACGCTAGTTTAAGTGCAGTTTTTCCACAAAATTATAAGATTTATTGTAAAACTTTTAAAATAGTATGAAATGTTAGTAAAGACAGAGGAAGTATGTAGTGCAACAGAATTACAAGAATATAGTAGGCTATGGAAAATCAAGTGGAAATCAAAGTAAATTTTTTTCGATGATCATTAACTAATTGTCAGAAACATTATAAATATGAACATACCTCAAGACGTTAATAACTCCATTCAACTTTCAGCTAAGACACAATCTTCTTAAAGTCCTTGTTTCTTTTGCCTTTATTTCAACACAGTACCTAAAAATAGAATTAAACAGTATTATCTACTGATACATTTATTATGAGCATGTATAAAATTAGTTAATCAAAATCAGTATTACAGACAGTATAAAAATGCCGGCAGGTCTCAATAAAATGAGTAAAACAGTAAAAAATACTAAATATGATGTTCTGTCAAATATTATTCAAGACTTAAGTGTATCAAAATTAAACTATAAAAATGCAGGTATATTTTGGAAATTATACAGGTTATCCTGGTATTGAATAGTTAGCCTTAAAGGTTAGGTTTTAAGTTTATCTTTAATTAAATTTTCTAATAAATAAAACTTAAAACGTTAAAAACAAAAGTTAATCTTAAATAATCTTAAAATACAACACGTATACATAAGAACATAACCTATATAATATATTATTATTTTCAATTACATTTAATTCTTTGTAAAATATAGACGTTATATATTTTTTATTTGTACGTTGAGGTACTACTATATTATGAGATTCAAAATGAGCATTTTCGTAGTTGTATTTAAAGTATATTCTTACCTTTCTTTTTCTCGTTGTTTCCTTCGGCTATGGTTAGTTCAATTTCCTGTCGCTAGTTGGCTCTTGCATCGAAAAACCATAATGCAATCGTTTTTACCGCGTTGCCATATGTTATTTTAAACGTACCTGTTCCCGCCTGTATGTCGTCATATCGGTGTATGACGTCACTATCGGCGAAACATTACTTGAGTACAGAAACCACTGCGCGACCGATATACGGTTTTCAGGTAGGTGCCAACGTCGTTTTTTCTAAAAAAGTTAGAAATCCACCCATTTACATCCTCGTATGTATTTTTACAATTGCAGACTTTTGCCTGATTAGTAACACCATCAGTGCATGTCCATGTTTCTTTGTGTAACCCATGTTCTTCCTTAGAAAGAAGCTTCTGTACTCATTAGGTATATGTTTTGTTTATTGATTTTATGGTGGCAAAATCTATCGATCTTCGTCCATTATCATCAAAGAATTTACTAGCGGATCCGACAGACGTTGTCCTGTCCGAATTATTCTCAGAAGGTAATATTTTGGGGTTAGGCCCTATATGTTCTGATATGCGAAAAATCTTAAACACACAAAAAAAATAGTTTCCTATAACCCGATCCCAGCGCCACCTATCGGAAGCAATTTTGAATCTAAACCATACAGGGACCCATTCAAAAAAAAATCATCAAAATCGGTCCAGTCTTTTAAGCAGATTTTTATTTCGGGTTTTAAGTGAACCTCCATTTCTAATTGTCGGATTTCGCTCATTTTTGGATAATACTTACCTCGGTTTATTTTAATAAGATATGTACTGAGTTTCGTTGTGAAACATAAAAAAATGTGACCACTAGAGCGATTTTTAAATTTTCACTTCAGGCGAACTTGTATAGCACCTAATGCTATTAGAGGATCCAATTGTGAATCTAATCCATCGAGGGACACAGTCAGTCATACACATGAAAAATTAATCAAAATTGATCCGATTGTTTAGGAGGAGTTCAGTGACAAACACCCGTAGGCTATAGAAGAATTATAGGCCTATATAGCCTATGTCCACCGTTGTGGTCTCGAGGTAGCGTGCTGCCTTGTCACGCAGCGGGCCCGGGTCCGATCCCCGGTCGGGGCAGTTTTTCTGGGTGAGGTTTTTATCGGGGTTTTTCCTCACCTGTAAGACAAATGTAAGGAAAACTTTAAGGCCCAAATGGTCCCCGAAATCATATGGCCAACATCATCATCCTTCACTGGTGTGGAAAGCAACGGGAATCTACCACACCTACAATTCCCTAGTAAAGCTGCAAGCATAGCATGAAAATGTTATGATTGCAGTGAAGGACCTGCCTTTGGGCAGAATTACTATGGATGGATGGATATAGCCTATATAAAGATATAAAATGTAATATCTGGGTGGTCGATTCCTTCTATAATTATAAGGATTATTTTTAAAGTATAAATAATAATCAAAATAAGTAAGAGTTGTGTCAGGAGGTGAAGATCGTCTTGAAGTTCTAGTAGATATCTGTAAATTTATAGATTAGGAATCAACCCCAGGAATTCTTCGGAAATGTGGTTAGTAGATAGGATTAAACCTAACTATAAGAAGACACAGCGGAGCAGTAGTGAGAAACAAACAGACTTTAATACAAAAAAACGTGAGACAGGGTATCGGTAACACCGATGAAAAAAAACTGTCTAACTTACAATCATAAGTTTCATACATATATACCAGTTGAGTAATGACGTAGTTACAATGTATACGTGAGAATCAATTTGGTTGTATTGTACATGTAACCAGATTCTCCCTTTCTGAAAAGCATATTGAATGCGCTTAACCTATGACCTTTTAAAAGCTAAGTCATCATTAGGTAAGACTACCTATTGTGTAACAATCCCTTATACTGCATGACTTTTCCAAATAACTACAAAGGTAATACCTATTTAAATATTCATGACAGAATTCTTTAAAATCATTCTTCAGCATATTTTAACAAAAAGATCAATTAGGTCAATAATTGTGTTAATTTAGGACAGTCATACATTATAATGAATGTTCATATTATAAAATATATATATATTATGATATACTTCAATATATATTATGATATACTTCAATATATATTACACTCTTCCCCCTATAGAAAGTTTTGAATTACATAATTCGAAACTTTACTAACGAAATGTTTTATTTTTATTTCTAGTTCTATGCGCAATACTATCTTTATCTTCTTCATCTTTTGGGGATACATTCTGTGGACAACTGGGGTCTCTAATTCTTTCTCCGATAAGCGGTGATGACTTGAGGGACACGACAGGTGAACTCTCATCATTACCTGTAGTTTTAGTGTATACTACACGATCATGCCCAGAGTAATTATGTATGTTAACACACAGCCTCTCGGTCGTCTCCTTCCAGCATTTTCTTGGAGTCCATTTATCCCATAACCAAAATATTAAAGTTCTGTAGCTCTTACAACAGCAAATGCAACAACAACAAGTCAAGGTTACGAATATGATCGTACCCATTACAGAACTCCATGTGGTTATATGTATATACCACTTCGAATAATCATTTTCTTCTTGCTGTTTTATTAACTTACCTAAATCATCGGCCTTCATACTGGCCATTCTCAAATCATCTACCGATGACATTAGGTTAGACATAGGCATGTCCAATTGTAATTTCTCGTAGTCGTTAGTTTTATCCATATCAAAGCAACAGTCGAAGTCAAGAGGTGCTGTCGGTATAAAATCTATGGTTAAGTTACTTACCAAATTACTCATGGCATGTAAGGTTACGTGGGCATTAAAAGCCTTGCAATTCTGTCCTAGCGATAATTTACCTTCCTTTTCAATATTGAGTTGTGTTGATTTGTCGCCACATAACACAGTCATACGATCTGGTTTTGGGGTGACAAATAACCATTCATTAGATAAATATAAGGGAATCCAGTAGGATTTGTTCAATGTGAAAATTCTAGTCTCGCAACTTTTTGGAACTTTAGTGGTGGATGGATGAAGAAGTGAAGCTTCACAATCAGCTTCAGGGGTGTACAAATAAATCGGTATATTTTCTTTACATACATAATGCAAAAGATTAGGACGAAAACATCCTGTTAGTTCATTAGTTGTCATTTTTCCGTAATGTTGTCTCAACGGGTCACTGAAAATATATTCTTTGTTTGCGCTTAGAAAAATGTAAATATTACCTTCCTTCTTGACAGGAAAAGGAAGTGTTTTATACAAGTGATACGGAGTAGGAGAGAGAAGGGGTATTTGTAATACATATACTAGATATTGTTTATAAGAATAGGTGTGAGGTGTAATTAAATTTTGAAGTTCTGAAAAAGAAAAATTAGGGTAGTCCAGACCAGTGGTAGCGTTTGGGCTTTCATAACATTCTTAATTCTTTCCACCGTAATTAATTGAGGTTGAAGAGTTCCTTGCTCTGCGTGTACAAATGCGTCTATAAGAAGTTCAAAAGAATGCTGGCATTCTTCCACACCTCTAAGAGAAATCCTTATTTGTTCATTGGCTAAACTAATACCTTCTATTTCCTTCTGCAGTGCGTTAATCCTATTAGTGGTATAATTATTTAATTTTATTAAACCATTTTTTAAAATATTTTCATTCCGGTTCACCCTTGCTATAGTTAAGTTAACTGAATTAATGGTTGATTTAATCACTGTAATTTCATCCTTTAGAATATGCAAAAATTCTGCCTGTTCCTTCTCTAACTGTGAAATGTGCTTATTATATTCCTCTGCATCAGATTGAGTCAGAGTACCGAATAATATCTTAGCAATATCTCCCATAAAATTTAAAACGCCTCTCTTGCTTCTAGTATTCTGTTCATTAGGTGTTTTTAAATATTCTGTGACTAATTCTTTTAAATTTTCAACATACCTGACTTTTGGTTTTACAAAGTGATTTAAACTCCCACAATCTGTCAAATGATACCACTTTTCTCCCTTTATCTTATCACAATAATCAGTTATCAACCTTAAATGATTTTTTGTCTGTTTCCAAAGATCTCTAGTTGGTTCCAAGTTTATATAACTTACCACTTTCCATTGTATAGGGTAAAATTGTATAATTCCTATCTCGTCAAAGTACACACCGGTCTTCGAATCCAGAGCTTTTACTTCTTGAGCGTCTGTAAGCTTCCCCAACCAAAATGGTATTAACATTTGTAGCATTACCCATGTGTTATGAAGTTTCATTTTCTTTTCCCTGCAAAGGAAAATATGGCTTTAATCTATTTGAATGTACCGTCTCATATTTGCGTTTACCTAACTTTTGTATTATCACGTTGTGACCTTCAGTAGTCTTAACCTCATATGGACCTTTCCATATTGGATCTAATTTATTCCTATTTTCTACTCTGAGAAGTACTAGATCATCCTTCTTGAATTCAACATAATTGCTTTTCACACGCGATCGTTGTAGTTCCTTAAACTTAATAAGCCTTTCTCTAGCTATCTCATGACAACTTTGCAATTTATTCCGTACATTTAGAATTAAATCGTCGTAATTATATAAAGGTTGTGATTTAGTTTGTAAAATTCCTGGGATATTACATTTTCTTCCATACAATAATTCATAAGGAGAGTATTTAGTAATACTATGGGGGGTAGTGTTGTACGTAAAACTGGCGAAAGGTAACCATTTGTCCCAATCGGCTCCTCTAGGATTGCAAAAACAACGTAAGTAGTTTACTAAGGTCTTATGAGTTCTTTCTAGAGCTCCATTACTTTCAGGGTGATAAGCAGTAGTGCTTAGTTTCTGAATCTTAAATAGTTTACATATTCTTTTAAATAAATCTGACATAAAATTTGTTCCTTGATCAGTTAATATGATATCAGGAATCCCATAAATTAAAATAACATTGTTTACGAAAGCTTCTGTCACTTCTTCAGCTGTTTGTGTCTTTAAGGGTATGACTATTAAATATTTACTTAAGTTATCTTGACAAGTTAATATATATTTATGACCTCTCTCGGTTAGCGGAAGTGGTCCCACTATATCTAAATAAATTTTTATCCAAGGTTCCTTTTGTGTGTCCGTGACCTCTAAAGGTTGTTTTACTTTCTGCTTCTCGTCTTTATTAAATTGACAAATCTTACAAGTTTTAATGTAATTGGTTACGTCTTTCTCTACTCCCGGCCAAGTTATGTATAATTTAATTCGATCGGTAGTTTTATTGATTCCAAGATGTCCTCCAATTGGACAGCTGTGAAATTCCTTGATTATTTCCTTCTTACGATCCTCAGTTAAGTGCGTATTATCCAAGGTGCAACATTCTACAGGGTGTCTACTCAAACTATCTGCGTTTACGTGTCTTTTACCTGCCCTATAATGAATTTCGAATTCAAATTCTGAAAGTTGAAGTTTCCAACGTATTAATCTCGAACTAGGGTCTTTCACTTTAAATAGCCAGACCAATCCTTTGTGATCTGTCACTACTTGAAATTTACGTCCTAGTAAATAAGGTCTAAAATGTCTGCATGCCCATACTATTGCTAATAGTTCCTTTTCTACAGTGCTGTAATGCGATTCGGCTTGATTTAAAGTCCTGCTAGCGTAAGCAATGGGTTTATCATCTCCTAACGTTCCTTGACTAAGAATTGCGCCTAAAGCGTATCCACTCGCGTCTGTCGTTACTATAAAGGTTTGTGTGAAATCTGGATACTGTAACAACGGAGCTGTCGTTAATTTATCTTTCAATTTATTGAAGCTATTCTGTTCCGTATCTTCCCACTTCCATTTTTTATCTTTCTTTAACAATTCAGTCAGAGGTTTTGCAATCGCACTAAATTCTTCTATAAATTTTCTGTAATATCCTGCCAAACCTAAGAATGATTTTATGTCTTTAGGTGTCTTTGGAGTTGGAAATTCGGTAACTGCCTGTATCTTATTCGGATCGGGTTTGACACCTTGAGCGGTAACCACGTGTCCTAGATATTTTAATTCTTCTCTCAAAAATTCACATTTATCAGGTTCGATTTTTAAATTGTGTTTCCGTAACTGATTAAACACTTCCCGTAATTTTTTATTATGTTCTTCTAAGGTTTCGCCCATTACTAATATATCGTCCATGTACACAAAGCATCTATTGCCTATTGAGTCTTGGAGTACCGAGTTCATCATCCTTTGGAATGTAGCTGGTCCCGACCTAACTCCAAAAGGCATTTTCTTGTACTCGAAATGTCCGTTAGGGGTGCTAAAAGCGGTTTTACATTGGTCTTCCTCAGCGATCGGCACCTGAAGGTATCCACTTGCGCAATCTACTGCTGAAAAATATCTAGCCTTTCCTATTTTGTCTAATATATCTTGTATATTAGGAAGAGGATAGCTGTCTCCTACGGTTACTTCGTTTAACTTTCTAAAATCTATACAAATTCGCCACTTTTTCTTTCCAGAAGCATCTTCCTTTTTAGGTATTACTATTAGTGGAAAATTCCATTCGCTCTTACTATGTGCGATAATACCGTCTTCTAACATTTGTGTAACTTGTTTGTCAATCTCCTCTTGATGAGCCTCTGCTAACCTATAATTCTTCAAAGTTATAGCTCTTCCTTTAGGAATTGAAGGTGTGGGTATGGAATGTGTAGCAGCTGTTGTGCTTGTTAGTCTATCTCCCGGAAGCTTAAATATGTCCGCGTATTCTGTGCAAATGTTTCGTATACTATGGGCTCCTTCTTTCACGTGTTCAAGTCTCAGATTTTTATTTAATAAATCTAATCTTTGAGGTACGAAATTTTCAACTGATACTTCCTGTTCCTTACTTATTTGAGTGGGCGGTTTAACTAGTTCTGGTATTTTCTTTATTATCTGTGCGTCAGCTGTTAAATTAATTACTAGGCATGTGAATGTCTTATCACATTTTGTTATCCCGTTAGCGCAAATTAGCCCTGGCTGTAAAATTTGCCGTTCTATGAATCTGTTCCCTCTTTCGTTCGTAGGAAATTCCATTAAATTTTCACTATACGGAGGAATAATCATCTTTTTATTTAACATATAACCTTGTTCCATGAGCCAGTCTTGGCCTAAAATTATATCTAAATCTCTGGGTAATTTATCTACTATATGACAATTAACAACTGTATGATTTTCACAATTATTCAATACTAATTGAGTTATCCCATTTACTTTTATAGAGTTCCCACTAATACCTTGTATTTTCATATTACAGTTATCCTTTATAACGTTTCTCTTTAGTGATGTTTCTTTAACTAATGATATTTGTGCACCAGTATCTATCAATACTAAACCTAGGCCATTTTTTAATTGTTCACTTAGGATATACATCTCCCAGGGTCTCGGTTCATAACCAGAGGCGTCCCACTGATTAATAGCATTAAGAGTCCCTACTTCGATCTCACAACACGCTGTCTCCATTGAGGTAGGTTTGGTGTCCTTGGATTTTTCCTTAAATCCACTATCCCAAGTTCTATCCCTTGTGGACGACTCGTAGCGTTTCCCTCTATTATTCCACTGTTTCGAGCCTACAATCTCTTGGCGTTTCTCTCTATTATTCCACTGTTTCGAGCCTACAATCTCCTGGCGTTTCTCTCCATTATTCCACTGTTTCGAGCCTACAATCTCCTGGCGTTTCTCTCTATTATTCCACTGTTTCGAGCCTACAGTCTCTTGGCGTTTCTCTCTATTATTCCACTGTTTCGAGCCTACAGTCTCTTGGCGTTCCCCAACCACGCTAGGCCCACAGTCACAGAACCCATTTATCGGCGTTCTAGTCAACTTATGCAGTTCGCCTTGCGACACTGCCCAACAAACACTGTCATCTGGGGATTCGTTTGCGTCACTAACTATTTTAGCGGCTTTATCTATCCTATCCTTAAACTTCTGATCAACTAGTTCAGGTAATTCCCCTTCCATATTTACCCTAGTATGATCCCTCAGGCACTCCATGAGTCCTGGCGCGCAGTCAGACGGGAGGATTACCTGCGACTGCTCAGGTAACCCGAATTCTCGTTTCCCTGGCGGCCTCCCAGAGCTGCTCTGTCCCGTCCTCCATGCCTACGGGGTTGCGGTCTCTTACCACATTCTCTACTAATGTGCCCTATCTCATTACAATTATAACACCTTATTTCTTTTGTGGCCAGGTTAACCTCTCTCTTTATCTCTGATCCGTACGGTCTTCTAAATTCCCTTTTTACTGCCCCTGTGATTGGATGTCCTTGTCCATTTTGATTACCCCTAAATCTCGTGGACTTTACCTCGCTTTCTTCCTGTAATGCGGTTTCGATTAGTTGCGCTAATGATTCTTCTTCACCCTTAGCCTTTACTATATACTTAATCTTATCGTCCTTTAACCCTGCTACGAAAGTACCTTTTAAAAATTCTCCTATCAGCTGTAGGCCTCCTTCTACATATCTCGAATTATCGCGTCTTTCTAACCTCTCCAATCTATTTCTGACTTCTCTTCTTAAATCCATGGCTATTCCATCTAATCTTGAACCCCACTGTGCAACTGTTTCATTTGTACTTTGTTTTGAATTAAAGAGTATTCCTGCATAATATTCTAGCGTTCTCCTTACAGAAAAGTTCTCCTCCAATATTGCTTTAACTTGAATCCAAGTTTCTCTCTCTGTCCTAGCTAAAAGTCTATCTTTAGCGTCTCCTGAAATTTTGGATTCTATAAATCTTAACAATAAGGGTTGTTTGGTTGGATGGACTACCTGAACCGCAGCTTCTACTCCTTCTATAAATTCTCTTAAATGTTTGGGGTTTCCATCGAATGTTCGGGGTATCAACTTAACTGCTTGAACTACAGGGATATAGCTTTCCTCGCTAATATCAATATCGCCCTCGCTAGCCATAATGGAATTGGACTCACCTAAAGAAAGATGTAGGGTGGTCTGAGATGCACAGTTCAGAGTCGTAGTGATGGCCTTTCAGCTCCCCTCAGGGTGCGACTCCTCTCGCGGTGCAGGCTGCCAACGGCTGAACACCAAGGACGTCCCTCGAGCGCGTCGGTGGCTGCTGGTGTTGGCCTCAGGACCACTGTCTGCTTTCCTCTGGTGCGTTTACGGGTACCACGGCGCCTGTGGATTACTCTGGAGCGTTGATCCCTCGAGATAGGCTCTGAATTATCTGGGACTAATTGAAGAGTCTCTCCAGCTCGTTCGCACCTTCGGATGTCTCACTGCTCGCTGGTTTTCCAATCCCGATGCGCTGCCACCATGTAATATCTGGGTGGTCGATTCCTTCTATAATTATAAGGATTATTTTTAAAGTATAAATAATAATCAAAATAAGTAAGAGTTGTGTCAGGAGGTGAAGATCGTCTTGAAGTTCTAGTAGATATCTGTAAATTTATAGATTAGGAATCAACCCCAGGAATTCTTCGGAAATGTGGTTAGTAGATAGGATTAAACCTAACTATAAGAAGACACAGCGGAGCAGTAGTGAGAAACAAACAGACTTTAATACAAAAAAACGTGAGACAGGGTATCGGTAACACCGATGAAAAAAAACTGTCTAACTTACAATCATAAGTTTCATACATATATACCAGTTGAGTAATGACGTAGTTACAATGTATACGTGAGAATCAATTTGGTTGTATTGTACATGTAACCAGATTCTCCCTTTCTGAAAAGCATATTGAATGCGCTTAACCTATGACCTTTTAAAAGCTAAGTCATCATTAGGTAAGACTACCTATTGTGTAACAATCCCTTATACTGCATGACTTTTCCAAATAACTACAAAGGTAATACCTATTTAAATATTCATGACAGAATTCTTTAAAATCATTCTTCAGCATATTTTAACAAAAAGATCAATTAGGTCAATAATTGTGTTAATTTAGGACAGTCATACATTATAATGAATGTTCATATTATAAAATATATAT
The DNA here is from genome assembly GCA_030220185.1 of Diploptera punctata. NCBI lineage: Eukaryota > Metazoa > Arthropoda > Insecta > Blattodea > Blaberidae > Diploptera > Diploptera punctata. The sequence goes on along the minus strand of JASPKZ010007221.1, from coordinate 57,524 downwards.
ATATTATGATATACTTCAATATATATTATGATATACTTCAATATATATTACAAAAATAATTAAATTTTTAATGTTTATAGGCCTAGTTACAAAATCTATCAATCTCCATCCATTATCTTTACAGAATTTATATAAAATAATTTAATTAAATGGCTAAAAGTGTATAAAGAAAAGGCAACAATTGCCATAAAAGCTATTAGTGGGTTTTTCTTACATATTTGTAGCCTAATTTTTATGAACATGCCCCTGTTAATGTTTGCCAATAATAGTTTTCTTTACACATTATCGTAGGTGTTACCTGAGTTAATGTAAATAGCCTAAGTAAATTGAATGTAAAACATTTAAACTGTGATATGTCTGTAAACAGAATATACCAAGTGGAGTTTAGAATTGCGAATAAAAACATGGTTCATATGTAATAGCCTAAACTAATAGAATTAGTATTTAAAAGTTGAAGATAGCCTCTGTAAATGATGTAATTTGTCTCAACATGTAGCCTAGAATCGGGGGTAGAAACATTGTTTATTCGTATGGTGTATACATGTGTGGGATGTTTTATTCCATCGCAGCTGTATGTCTGTGTGATGTTTTCATTTCTGTCAACACACGGTCCTATGCAAATCAGCCAACTCGTGTAAACCAGGGTGGGTCTACACATAAATACGACTCCCATATATACACATGTGAGAGTTACAATAATTTATGTTTTTAAGTGTGCGGGGAATTCCCCAGGCCTTCCCCCTTCTCTTTCACTTTTTAGTTACTACTAACTAGGTAGATTTGAGAATACTTTTTGAATGAAACATGAAAAAAAAAATCCTAGGTACCTGTAGGCTATACCTTTCCCATGACCCTTGTGACTCCTATTATTGTTATTTTTATTTATTTATTTATTATTATTATTATTATTATTATTATTATTATTATTATTATTATTATTATTATTATTATTATTATTATTATTATTATTATTATTATTATTATTATTATTATTATTATTATTATTATTATTATTATTATTATTATTATGAAACGAGAAAAAAATGAATGTTAAATATTCAATAGTAGTTTATAAAAGATACAAGCGTTGAAATTGATATGGGCATGTAGGCTACTACGAATGCAAGATGAATGATTACCCAGAAAAACATTAGTATGGTGTCCACCTGGAAGTAGGAAAGGAAGACCTCGAAACTCCTGGATGCAAGAAATAAGAACTGGAATGAGAACGAGTACTGGAGGACACATGGAGTGGATGGATAGAGACGAGTGGAGAAGGAAAGTAAAATTTTAGGCGCAGAAATATGTGTAAACATTAAAAATCTGTAGGCATATATAAATAAATAAAATTTACAGAACGAAGAATATGTATTTCAAGTTCTGTTTCAATGCTTTTTATTATAGGCCCTATGGGTTCGAAACCTGGACAGTAAGTAGAAAACAAGCCAATAATTTAAATAATGATAGCGATTGACAGTCCCTGACATAACAGGGAAGTGAGTTCCATGCTCTAGTCATAGATATTGTGTAAAGGTACGTACACACTTGCGCGCGCGCACCATGTTCGTCAGATTTGGACAGGGTTTTAATGTGCGCGCGTCTCGCACCACGATCCACTCATTGTCGATTTTTTCCACGAACACTTTGATGGTCCGCTGTTTAGATTTGGACGGGTACCTGAGGGGTTCGTTGTTTTCGGTGCGCACCTATTATTTGAGTATGGAGTGGTCAGAGGAAAACATGTTAAAACTTATTGATATTTATAGAAGCAAGCAATTATTGTGGGATCCTCAACATAAGGATCATTTAAAAAATCATTGAAAGGAGGTGCCTGTTTTTTTTCAATGTTATGTTTTTTTTTTCGTGTGTATTGTAATTGTATGAATAAATTAGAATTATTTAGAAAACATTATTTATTTAAGACGTTCATTTCATAATATTATGTATGAAGTATCACAAAACAATACAATATATAAACACATTTATTACTAATTATTCATTTATTTCTTCAAAATCTCCAAAGAGCAAGATTGCTCATGTTAAGGGGCAATATACAAAAAATAATGGCCATAAAACAATTAACAATAAAAACAAGAAAACAAATTCAGGCATAGCCTAAGTTTAAGTAATACAAACTACTAGATAGATGCACAATATATATACACATATAAATACAATATTTAAACAGGATAATATTAATAATAATAAAATTAACAAAATTAACTAAGAAAGCAATGAGAAAAAATATTTTTTAATACAATTAGAAAAATGTTTAACATTCGTGAAATGTTGATATTCAATAGGTAAGTTATTGTAATGGTTGATTAATGCATAACGAATCCCTTTTATACCTTTTTTTTAGAAACTAGTATCTTTGTGCAATAAAGTACAACCTCTAGTATAATAATCATGTACATCTTTATTAAAAATTAAGGCCATGTTATGGTGAGATAGATTCTTAATAATTTTAAACATATATATATATATATATATATATATATATATATACAAATCATTTATTTTTTTAAAATTCCTTTAATGCTATAATATTTGAAAAAGTATAAATAAAGTTATAAGATGTAATAAGTAATAAGCGTGACCAGACGTCCCGATTTTGGCGGGACAGTCCCGATTTTTAACAATTTGTCCCGCGTCCCGCGGCATTTTAAAAAAAAGTCCCTATATTTGGGAAATAATGCAGGACAAGCGGGAGAAAGGAAAGAGAATAGACATGGTTGGTTACACCTGCTCTGCAAAATGTCTACTGAAGGTTTGTGGGTTTCCTATGGATCGCAGGAGGTTCGTTGAAATTAATCATTTCGACGAACATAACACGCGCCGTGCGCGCGCGCCGTTCGTGTTCGCGGCGCGCATATGTGTACGTACCCTAAGATTCAGAGTATAAGCATGCCGTGTGCTGTGGTATCGAAAGTAAAGAAGAGTCTTGTGATCTTGTTCCTAAATTGTGATGAGCCGATAAATTTAAAAAACGCGTTGATAAATAACTTGGTAAATATGTGTGCAGAATTTGGAATAGCAAAACATATGAATGTAAAGTTCTCCTGTCAATTAGATGTAGCCATGAAATGGCCTGAAATGAAGGAGACACGTGGTCGGAACGACAGAATTTGAATACAAATCGAATGGACGCATTATGAGCACGCTATAGTTTGTCAGATTAGTCAGTAATATGTCGCAGTAATCGAAGTGCGGCACTACAAGTGTCTGTACAAGTCTATAGCCCATTGTTGAGCCATAGCTTCTCCTTTGTAAGGAGTTGCTAGACGAAGTTAATTTTCAGTTAGCTTATTTGCTCAGAGATGTCATGTGGTCAACACACTGACCCAGGACTTTGATGTCGGTAAATTTTGATTAGAGGCCTATTTATTCAGGCTTAAGGATCTTTTACCAGCCTGAAAATCTTCAGACTCGGTACCCACGTTTTAAAGTCACTTGCTCATTGGATTTTTCCATCTTAAAATAATCAATCGACCCCGGCCGGATATGAAACTGCGACCCTCAAAACTAGAGGCAAGTAGCATAACCAATAGTCCACCGCAGTATTTGTTATTTCTTGGGAAGGAAGTTTCTAGGCTAAATCTATTTAGGGAGCGAAGAATTGAACACTTTCTTGCAGGTATTATTCACCTAGATTTTCCAGTCCAGGTGCATTAGAGAATAAATTCTATAAAAAAATAAATATTAGACCTACTGAAATCAACATTTGTAGCGACTATATATCAGCCCAAGGCTATAATTTTGTATCGGTATGTCGAACGTCACAAAGCATGATGTTGCTTTAAGCCCTATAATGGAACTATTTGTAGATACAGAGGTATCATAAATATTAATATATGAGTTTTATCAAAATTCTAATTGAAACGTACAGGGATTTGAGGTTTTCCCTAAAGTGGTTGGATGTCACTCTTGTCTATGTTATTGTACGCCATTTTGTTATTAAAATATATTGTTATTGCCGAGAGAACAAGCCTTTTACCTGAATGATTACTTGCAATTTGAAAACGAGATGGCGTGCAGAGTATGGAAATGAACGAGAGAGTGATTAAAACACGGATTTCTCTATGTTTGGGCACGTGTTACTCGTAAATCCTGTCTCCACCCTCTTTTGCATTGCATCCCATTGCATTACGTTAACAGCGATACACAATTGCTAGCTATTTGAATTGGGTGAGGTGGGCGGAAAGTCGAGTCAACAACGATGCACTTTTTGGCGAGTGTTTTACAACGTTAACAATGCCACCAGAATGATCAAGAACTCTCCCACACAAATATAGCTATTTGCAATTTATTCATGAACATTATTGCCCGTATTTTAAATATATGAAGTCTTTCAATGTCTCCAGATACGTGCACTGTAAGTTGGTTTACATATACACGTAAAAGATTACAACAATAAAATAGCCTATTTATCTGAGATCTCAATTTTATATGGAAAATAATAGCATATACATACAGGGTGTAAATGAATTATACCGCACAAATTTAACTGCTTACAGAGGGGTGTTATGCAAGTTATATGAGAGAGGGAACCGTTGGTCTACGAGGGAAAATGGGCGAGTTATAGGGAATCAAAGTAATCGACATATCATACAGATAAACCAACAGGAGAACAAAGTAGGAGAGAAAATTATACTAGAATGACTTCAGATCTTAGTATTAATTCCGAGTTCCTGATTGATAATAATTCATGAACAACATTTATGAAATATTGTGTTATCAAATTCCTTAAAATGTTGAAATTAGCAGATGATTGCACGCCCTGCACTGGTACAGTAGAATCGGCACAATGAGAGCCTTAGCTCAGAGTGAAACATGCAGCAGAATCTGTGTAGTTAACGTGTGGCTTAATGGTTAAAGCGATGGATTTGAGATTCGAAAACTGATAATTTTTTTCTGATTTACTAACGTGTATTGTTTCTTAATTCCGAATAGCATTATGTAAGCATGTGTACATACACTATGCCTCTTTGTTATTACTCTTGTGATCACTGCACTATAATTTATCTAAGTACATAAGTACTATACAGAACAATTACACATTTTATTTTCGAAACCTCATGTACTCTACAGTATGTGCATTATTATTACAACCTTTCAAACAATTCAAAACAATATGTTTTGTAACTCATATACTGCGCCGACATTCCAATACCGTATTCTGTAAAATAATGGATAAACAATTGAACCAGAAGTAAATCTACGTAAGTAAAACTGATTTTTGGTACGTACATATTAAAGGAGAAAAAAAAAAAAAGGAAAAGGTACACATATTGTATCCAGTTTCGAACATGATGCTTCAATCTTACATTTGCGTCGGTAGTAAAACTGCTATAAACACTAGGCTAAAGACGCATGCATATTGCCAGTTACAGTCTCTGTATCATATTATTTCCATTTTAATTTGAAATAATCAGTGGCGTGCCAACCATTTCACAAATTGAATCACAACTTGGACATTTTTATTCGTAGACCATTATTTCATTATCTCAAATTGCTTATATAATACCCCTCTATATGCAGTTAAATTTATGCGGTATAATCCATTTACACCCTGTATATATATATATATATTTATATTTATTTATTTATTTATTTATTTATTTATCCATCCATATTAATTCTGCCCGAGGACAGGTCTTTCACTACAATCATAGAATTTTCATGCTATGCTTTGCAGCTTTACTAGGGAATTACAGGTGTGGTAGCTTCCCGTTGCTTTCCATGATTATGGCGGGATATATATATATATATATATATATATATATATATATATATATATATACATCAATGGTATAATTGCAATGTGACATTGAACAATGCAGGCCTAATATAACATGAAAAGAAAATAAACGCCTGAACCTGGTTTTGAACCCAGGACCCCTAAATTAATACTTTAGTGCGCTACCAGTTACGCTATCTAGGTTCCTAGCACAAACATTTATTTTTTCGTAATATAATTGAATCAGTCATTTCGAAAAGGGATCATCTCCAATGTTTCTGAAATTCACTTCTTTCATTATTCCATGTTTACATACCTACTTCCATCGTTTCCGCGTGAGAACGGATCAACTACACCATTCCTTTACCACTTTCTGACTTTATTCAGTAGCAATTTCAGATTCAATGCTTTATCCTGAAGAAGTTGAATCAGTTTTTTCCCCTCTCCTGTAAAATTTGATCAGCTGAAGATGATCCCTTTTCAAAATGACCCATTCAATTATATTCTCTATCACGAGCGGTAGCGGGAACTCTGTCTCACTGCCCTCTCGTGGCTACTATAACAAGTAAGTAAATTAAAGAGAATTTTTACTTTATAGCAGTGATGCTTCTTTATTTTGATGTTATAATTAAATTTTGACATTTAGATTTGCAGGCCTAATATGACAAGAAAATAAATATTTTGTGCTAGGAGCCTGGATAGCGCGGTTCAAATCCCGGTTCAGGCATTTATTTTTCTTTTCATGCCATATAGGCCTATGTGTGTATATATATATATATATATATATATATATATTGTAGCAGAAATAACTGCACTAATTAATTTTGTTATTATTACTGATTATTGAATATGTAGTTACACTTTCCAGAAAACGTTTCGTGAGAAACTTTTACCAATCTGTTACGCTTGAGTATACATAAAGGTAATTCTGTCTATTGTATCTCAAGTTCTTTGAAGATGGACGCATGTAAGTTAAGATTGTTTTACAACCCTAATAATACGGCATCGCAGCTGGAGACGTAATGTCCCTTGTCCGGCTCTGGGAGTCATCCTTCCAGACAGATAAATGACGGTCAATTTTAAGTGTGTCAAAAAGCACTAGACCGCCTGTTGAGATGGCGACAGTAGCCAAAAACTATGTCCATCTGTTTTCAGTAAATTAATGAACTTCTCACCAGCGTGTGAAAATCACACCCTGGAAATACATAGGCCAATCATTGCCCCGAGATTCTGGTTTAACTATAGTGGGAACCATAATGCCCAATCAGAGTTCATAAGTAAATAGTATTCTGATAGTAAGGCGTTTTTTATGTATGTTAATTATATGTTCAGCCAATGAAAATATTGGTTTAGTAAAGTGTATTTGTAAGATAGAGTTGGATATATTCCGAATATCGTGAAAGTAGTCTACTCCGGGGAGCGTTCCCGGATGGAACAAAATTTACATAAGACTCCCGCGCAGGATTAATTGTTGAAGTTCCGCTGCAGTGCGGACTCGTATATTTCGCCGGTCGCAGGCAAGCGACCCATTAGATACACTAAATGTGTTAGGCCAAGAACGGCAAGTTATAAAAGTTATTCATTTTAAAAGCATCAGTGTGCTGGTGTTATATCACACTTTAGGTCGAGTGAAGACCGGTAATTATCAGTGTTCCAAAACGCGATGGAATCCCGCCACGATATTAATAAAATTGGTCCAGTATTGACCGCTGTACCATTCCGAAGTGCAAAATACCGGAATATATCCAATTAAATCCAATGTTCTGGAATTGGAACTGTAACAATCTTGTGCTACATGTGATTTACTAAAGAGTATTAAATTGACACCAGTGTTGTCTCGGTAAGCCTCCTTAATGTCAGCTGTCCTTAGTTCGAACCTCGCCTTATCCCACGGTGAAAATCCACAACCCTGAGATACATAGAGTACATGCCTTGCCCAGGCACATACCGCCTTCGTCGTGTTATAATATATACACACACCGTGTCCCATTCAAACCTCCCACATTTTAATTAATATAACTCTCAAAGTATGCGGAATTATGAAATGAGGTTGGTTTAAAAGAAACAGAAACTCAGCGAATTTTGTTTTCATTGTAGCAGTTAATTCATCTGTCGCATGTTGGACAATAATGCCATAAAACAAAATGGCGACTCCTCAACAACGAGCACAAACTGTTTTCTGGTATGCAGAGACGAAGTCAATAACTGGCCCTGTATATGAAGACATGTTGGAACAGTTCTTGTACCTCCAAGTAGCTGATCTGCAACCCCAAGTAACCTTTCAGCAAGATGGAGCCCCACCGCACTGAAGCCTGGATGTTCGGAATTCACTCAAAGAATCCTTTGCAGATAGGTGGATTGGTCGCGGCGGACCAATTTGCTGGCCACCACGTTCGCCAGCTATTACTCCACTGGACTTCTCCCTCTGAGGGTATGTAAAAGACCGTGTGTTTGCCACTCCAGGACAAGATCTTCATGATTTACGAACCCGTATCCTTGACACAATTGCAGCAGTACCAGTGGACATGTTGGACAGAACGTGGCACGAAATCGAATAGGCCTGCAGACTTGATATTGTTCGTGCTACTGATTGTGCACATATAGAGGTGTTATAATGTGTGGCAATTAAAATTATTTGAGTTTCTGTTTCGTTTAATACCGGCCTCATTTCATAATTCTGCATACTTTGTTAGTTATGATTAATTAAAATGTGAAAGGTTTGAATGAGATTCCCTGTATAAAATCAATTAAGTTCTGTTAGTCAGTGAGTGGATTGCACAACCGAAGTCTAAACTACGGCCCCGGTTTTCCAATTTTTTAATGTTTCCATAACAACCACAAAAACTTAAAATGCTTCTTCTTCTTCTTCACGGTTTGGCTTATTTACTAGCCTGTTCCGGCTCCAAATTGCTGCTCTTTCCATATTTTCCTTGGTCTTCCTAAGCTTCTGCTTCCTCGTGGTGAATAGTTGTATGCTGCTTTTGGTATTTTATTCTCAGTCATCCTTGCCAAATGTTCTTTCCAGTTTGTTCTGTATTTCTCTATTCTTGAGTTTAATTCCTCTATTTTTAGTTGTTGTCTTATTTCTGTCTTATGTTTAAACTGAAAATGCACTGCTGTTAATTGCAAAAACATAATGAATAAATAAAACTAATTAAGTCATGAATCACTGAATCATGACCATGGATGGGCAAATTATGAAGTGAGTAACTACTTGGCCAATTTGAATGCGGTTTTTACCACATTTAGATAATATTTTCGGAACAATGCGTACATAACACATTACCGTACGTACTATGGTGCCGGAGCTAAAAAATAAAGTGCATCGGTGCACTAAAAAATTCGCCTTTAGGATGGTTAAATGGCTTACGCTGCCTAAACCTTAACAACAACACCAAATTAATGTATGCTCCTACATAGAAATGAATATCTCAAAAGAATCCTTAAAAAATCCGCTACAGAATATAGCATATCTAACTTTTTACGGATAACTCACAATAAAGTAACAATTTTTGTTTTTCAAAATTAGATTGAAAGTAACTATCTTAGAATAATACAAGCAGAGAGTCAGTGATAACTTTGCTAACAAGGGAACTGTCAACCATTGCATGCCGAAGCCTACTTTGAAATTTCTCCCAGAGAAGCGTTGTGATGTACCAAAGCCGTCTCCAAAAAACATATATCTGCCGTTTTGAACGGCAAGTTATTGAAACTAGCGCCAAATCTGTAATTTAAACTACAGGGAAGTAATGTAACTCGTGAATTGGTAGATTAGATAACCCTCACTACCTGTCGTAAGCGCCACATCTCGCCTCACACCACTCCTCTCTTACTCGTACAGGGAGTATATCTGCTCGGTACAGTGGGTTGCTTTTGCTGGATTCTAGCTTGGATTTCTGTGCCTTGCAGTTAACAAATGCATATATTTTTTTGGACAGATATTTTTTTGGACAAGGCTTGCTACAACACAACGCTTTTGTGGGAAAAAATGGCAAGGTAGGTTTCGGCATGCAATTGTTGACCGTTTCATTCTGAGTTTGGGAGAGGGAATTTAATTATGGATCATACACATTTTTTGACAACACAAGGACATGGAGGGCAGTGATCAGCTCAATGTCAGAGCCTCCACCGAGACAACACGACATTAAGACGAAACACCATTCACACACACATTACATACTAAACATGGCGAATATGATAATGTTGTTTATTATGGGCAGATGATGTTCGGGGATCATATGGGCCTTAAAATGTCCTGGTATTTGTATTACAGGTGTCCCCGTCCCTGGGAGATAGACCAGGGCACGGCCCGGATTAGCCCAGATGGGAGAACCTGCGCTCATTCCCGGCTAAGCCTACGGGCTTACTGTGGAATCGCCAGGAGATGAGCACCTGGATGTAGGCCTACTAAAGTCTCACACAACGGGCTTGGAGGGTCAAGCCAAGCCGGTCTCACAACGGCTACAGGATGTGTCCCTGGAGGTAGAACAGGGGGATGGTCGGTTGATCTGCGATGCTCCCAAGCAAAGCAGTCCTCCTTGCCAGGCTCATAGAGCCCGTAAACCAACTGTGGGTTCGTCAGGACCGAGCGACTTGACGTACCATTTTACCCGAAATGGCAACTCCAACACTTCCTCCCCGATTAAGATTATGAAGTTCCAAAGTAAAGATATTTGGGTCTGCCAAGGAAACGATGGACTTGAGAACGGAACAGGGCGCATTGACCTAATCCTGGAAAGGAAGAAGAAGAGAAGAAGAAGTTCCGAAGTGGTTTCGCGAAGTAGACGATGTAAAAAAAAACGCAGTTGGCTAGGGAGTATAGGGCTTTGGAGGTAAATCCAACTGTCCTGACCGGGTATCGAACTCGGGCTCCTTGCGGATGAGGGAACGACGCTACCCGAGACCAGTTGTGGACTGAATCAGAGATCACCATCATCCTAGTACATTCACGAATTTAGTCCTTTTGTTGACATGTTTCGGCCTCAATAGAAACACCATCCAAAAGTCTTTTGAGTGGACGTCCTGGTCTTCTTCTTCCTGCAGGTTGATAGCTTAACATTTGTTTGGGTATCCTGTGATCTTCCATTCGATGAACATGTGCATCCATCTTGACTTATAATCAGAAATTTTGTTTTCTAAAGGTTCCATGTGTAATTCTTCTAAGATGTCCCCCTAATTTTTTAAAATATTTAGTACTGTGTATACTGCCTGCAGTCCTCCGAAGATATCTCATTTCAGCAGATCTAAGTCTCCGTGGCTCGAACGGTTAGACGCTCGCCTCTCACCACTGGGGTCCCGAGATCGAGTCTCGGTGACTCCAAGTGGTTTTCATGGTGGACGAAACGGAGCTTGGACAGGTTTTTCTCGGGGTTTCTCCCGTTTTCCCCTGCCACAAATTTCATTCCACCGTTTCTCCATACTCATCTTATTCATTTAGTTTCATTTAATTCATCTGCCCCTGTGATGGTGCGTCAGGAGTGGTCGGCCGGCATCCTGTAGTTCACAGACCTCTATAAATATAGGGGCTTCATCTCATCTCATTCCTCGACCCAACCCTGAGTTGGACACGAGTTGAGGGTATTTATATTTATCTAAGTATCTGTATTGAATCAGTGATATATTTTGTTAATTATAAATAGGTCCCTAACTGTTTACCCCTTCACACCGACTACCCTTCAGTGGCTTCGGATATATAGTAATGATAATAATAATAATAATAATAATAATAATAATAATAATAATAATACTAATAATCATAATAATAATAATAGTATTATTTAACCCGGCAGGGTTAAGGCCATAATGCGTTGTCTGCCACTCAACCAGGTTTTAAAAAGTGCAAAAAAAGTCTTACATCTAAATTACAACAGACATAAACGATTACATGTTATAACTACAATACAATTATTATTTATAATGTATTTTGATTTACTGTAGATTTAACGAATTAAATATAATATGTAAAAGATATATAAAAAAAGATAAACAATTATTAATGACATAGTATAAATTTAAATAAATAGAGAAACATTAATTATTTGACAACAGGTAACTGTATAAGCGTTACTTAAAAGTGCCAAGTGTGCGGCAACCCCTCATATCTTGAGGAAGGAAATTTCAGGAGCGGGCAGGGGCTATTGTGAAGGAAGTAGAATAAGAGGAAGTGCTATGAAGAAGAATTGTTAGCAGACTTTTATCTTGTGATCTAGTGTCAATATTGTGGTAAGAAGATAACTTCTCAAATCTGGACGCTAGTTAACTAGGAGTGTAGGAATTCAGAAACTTGAAAAGTAGTGAAAGAGAGTGGAATTTACTTCTGCCAGTAAGACAAAGCCAAGAGAGGTTATTGAAGTGTTCGGAAATATGATCATAACGGCGTATATTGAAAATGAATCAAACGGAAGCATTATGAACACGCAGCAATCTCTGTGACAAGTCATACGGAGTTTAGATCATTATATATAACGTCACAATAATCGAAGTGTGGAAAAACAAGATTCTGCATAAGGATATAGGCTACTGTATTTCGAAAGTAAGACTGTAGATTATCCTAATCGCTTATGAGTCCTTTTTTTTTTTTTTTTTTTTTAAATCGTAGAATGGGCATTAGTTTGTAAGTGGTTTATGTATAGACTGAATCGTACATGAATGTTCAGCGCATTTATTTTTGTTTTTCATCAGTTTGTAGCTTGTACTGTTTTGGTAGTGCAAGTGTTTTGTTTTTATATTTAAACCTCTCTTTTGCCTTGTACATCCCCCCTCCCTCCCTCCTGCTTGTGTTTATGTTTATGGAAATTTTTAGTGCCGCTCGTGACACAGCAATCACGCCTCCACCTCGCTTGTCTCCCCCGACCACTGGGCATGCCCTTAATCATGCCCCTTCAAGAGTAATTAACCTAAATGGCCTATGGTGGTTCTTCAAACATATTTAATTTTTGTACATCGGTCATTCATCCCTCCACTTGTCCTTAACTGCTACTTAGCTCTATTACATTTCACAGTTTTATGTCACACAATTACGTTTTCCATAGCTGCTATAAAAATAATTGAATGTTCATTTTGGTCACACATTCATGTACTTAAAATTTGTTTATCGAGCATTTTTTTCTATTTATGTAGCCTATAATTAGGTTCCCTAATCTATGACCCATTAACTAGGTCAAGAAGAAGGTGGGAGAATAACCAGAGAGAGAGAGAGAGAGAGAGAGAGAGAGAGAGAGAGAGAGAGGAGAGAGAGAGAGAGAGAGAGAGAGAGAGAGGAGAGAGAGAGAGAGAGAGAGAGAGAGAGAGAGAGAGAGGAGAGAGAGAGAGAGAGAGCTCAGGTTATGGATGCATGAAGAACTTACATCCGCATATCTCCGGGTTCGATAGTGTAAAACAATTGATTTATGTCTAGAAATTCTACCTTGTTTTTAGATAGTCTTCTTCTTCTTCCTTCCAAGTATTAGGCCAAGGCCTGTTACAATCCTATAGAAAATTTTCCCTCCAGCGTTTCATAGGACGGCCCAGTGATCTTGGTCCTCATGGTATATAATTATAACAGCTTTGGGGATCCGATTTGAACTCATTCTTTCAAGATGGTGTTTCCAATTTAGTTGGTACTGTTTAACATATTCCAAAATTGGCGTAGTCTTCAATTCTTTTAAGACATCGGTGTTCCTTTTCCGATCCCATCTGGTGTAACCCGCTGTTCTGCGCATGAATCTCATTTCACAAGCCGTTATTCTGCTGTTCACTACCATAGGTCAACACTGGTCTAGCCAAAGTGTTATATAAACGTAATCTGGTGTTTTTTTTGTACAAGGGATGGTTTCATAACTTGATTAATAATTCCCAAACTTTTATTATAACTAGTAATTTTTTCAGGGATATCTTTTTCATCCCAGATAGAGAGATAATATCCAAAATATTTAAATTGATTAGATCTCTCTAAAATTTTATTCTGGAGACAGATTTTACTTTGTATGGGGTCCCTCCCATGAAATGCCATAATTTTAGTTTTGTTAATTGATATTTCCATATTAAATTTGGCACCTATTTTTTGTAAATTATAAATTGATCGTTGCAAATCATTTTCAGAAAGTGCCAGAAGAGCTAAATCGTCTGCAAAAAGAAAAGCATCGAGTTTGAGGTTCCTATTGATGGGTATATATCCTCGTTGTGTTTTCCTCCATTCGTTTATTAATTTATTCATATAGGCCTATATAATGAAAAGCACCGGTGAAAGTCCACATCCCTGTCTTACTCCAGTGTTGATATTTTCCCAAGAAGATAATTTGCCATCTTGTTTTTAGACAGTGAAAATTAAAAAAAAAAATTAAAAAGAATATAGAGTGAAACTTTATCCGTCCTGGTAATAGAAGTTAAAGATAACATTTTAATGTTTAAAAATTAACTGTTTTATAAAATGGTCCCTGTATTAAAATTCTAATCTAAAATATTAAGCCTATTTGGACCTTTAGATAACTTTTTACAGAACCAAACAAAATACTACTTTTTTGCTACATGTAGGCTTATCTAAGTTCTACGTAACTGCTGGATCTAAACATACTTGATCCAAAATTATACAATGATGAGATTACATTCAATTAGATTCAATAGATTCAATCCAGAGCTAAGCAAACTAAACACAGATTACAAAAGATAGATTAAATAATAATTTAAATATTTTAAAATAATAAGTAAATACTTGCCTATTTTAGTTTATATTATATCCTGGAACGGCTTGTGAAATGAGATTCATGCGCAGAACAGCGGGTTACACCAGATGGGATCGGAAAAGGAACACCGATATCTTAAAAGAATTGAAGACTACGCCAATTTTGGAATATGTTAAACAGTACCAACTAAATTGGAAACACCATCTTGAAAGAATGAGTTCAAATCGGATCCCCAAAGCTGTTTATAATTATATACCAAGAGGACGAAGATCTCTGGGCCGTCCTGTGAAACGCTGGAGGGATAATTTTCTATAGGATCGTAACAGTCCTTGGCCTAATACTTGGAAGGAAGAAGAAGAAGAACATTGTATCCTGGAGTCCTTAATCTCTTTCTTCAGTTTGATATTAATAATAGGATAAATACTTTTATTTTATTCTCCTTTCTATCAATTTTTGGTGTGTCAGAGTGCGTTTTCTACTTTGAAACTCGCACCTAAATTTGAATTTTTTGGTTTCCTGCTCTTTATCAATAAATTTGTAATCCATAATATAATTTTCATGCTATGCTTTGCAGCTTTAATAGGGAATCATCGGTGTGATAGCTTCCCGTTTCTTTCCACACCGGTGAAGGATGATGATGATGGCCGGATGATTTTCGGGGACCATTGGGCCCTAAGCTTCCTGGCATTTGTCTTACAGGCGGGAAGAAACCTCAGCCAGGAGCCTGTCCCGACCGAGAATCGAACCCGGGTCCGCTGCGTGACAAGGCAGCACGCTATCTCGAGACCACAGCGGTGGACAAATTTATAATGTAGGCCTATATTATCTAGGCTTAAATGTATTACATTCTGTAACTGAACTGCGACCGTGGACGAGTGCTTGCTCTTTCAGTGTCAATAGCCCTAATGTGTACAAGAAATGTATTTCTGATTTTTTTTTTCATATTCTTCTTTGTTTTGACGACTTAGAGAATCCAAGAAAAACACGTCAAGTTAGTCAGAGCCGTGCTTTGAACCCAGGAACTCCCGAATACGAGTCTCAAACACACTACTGCTTCATCCTTCCTAATGTCTTATTATCAAACGAAAGAATGTGGTGAAAATGGTTAGCCTATTCTTTCGGGTAAATTGACCCCACTGTAAGCGTTAGGAGTCCCTTGAGGTAATATTACGTAAAGGCTTCCACTTTTTCTGGACTAGGTGTCAGCCGGGTTGTCAGCTCTGCGTTATGTCCGTCTTTATTCCCAGGACAAGCGCCTGGTATTATTTTCCATTAGAGACTGGGAAGAAAGGAATTCTGTTTTTGCTTGAAATTTTATTACTTTAAAATCATAGTCAGTTATTAGCTGTGATTTCCGAGTAGAGTCGCTGCCTCATACGCAGGAGGCCGGGTTTGATCCCCGGGAAAAGTTTCCTTGGTAGATGTTTTTTATGGGATTTTTCTCACCTGTAAGATAAGTGTCAGGAACGGTTCCCGAACGTCCAATTTATAGTAAATTAGCGCTTACTTCTGATTGAAGAATTAGTTAATTTCATAACTGACCATCATAAGCAAAATCATCATCATATCCGTCATTATGATTTGAGGGAAGTAGATTATACAGGGAATGATTGGAAAGCATTAGCTCAGGATAGGGATGTATGGAGAGCTTATGTCCGCGCGGCCATGAACCTACGGGTTCGATAGTGCCAGTGAGTAAGTAAGTAGCCTAAGTAAGTAAGTATCCGTCATGTTTAACTTGGTATTAATGTGTGTGTGAATGAGTGTATAGTCTTAAATATTGAGTTTTATCGGAGGAGGCCCTCTCACACTCATTCAGCGAGTGGTCAAAAAATGATGTGGTCTAAAGTTTAAAATTCCTTTCCCGACACTTCAAGACTCTGGCTACGTGTGGCATAGGTCTATATATTAACTACGTTGGAAAAGAGGAATTTAGTTATCAGAAATTAATTTTTTTCATTCAATTTAAGTAAAAGCATAGGCCCTATAGGCTATATATATATATATATATATATATATATATATATATATATATATATATATATATATAGAGAGAGAGAGAGAGAGAGAGAGAGAGAGATTCTGTGATTGTATATTACGGATATCGGAATCCCGAATTCCTAAGAAGATCCTAAAATACAGATGTAAAGAGAGAGAATGAGAGATAGAGAGATAAAGTACGACATAGTGAAATAAATTGGGAAATGGAGAGATAGAGCGAGAGAAGGAGAGACAGAATAAGAGAGGGAGTGTAGAATGAGTGGGAGAGATAGATAGAGTGAGAGGGAGAGATAGCGACATAGAGGGTAGCGAGATAGAGGGAGAGATAGAGAGATAGAGTGAGAGGATAAGAGATAGATAGGGAAATGGGAGAGATGGAGAGAGGAGGATGCATGTAGAAGTGAAAAGACCAATTTCTCTGAAGAGGGTGGAATGGATCGAAAGTTCTAACTTTGAGATTAGTGTCGACGATAAATTCAGTTATCTAACACTAATTTTGAAATTAGATTTAGGTCAGTGTTACGTTGTATTTTTCAGAGATGAAATAATACTCTGTCATGTCCAACCTAGTTTTTTTCATGCAATATTTTAAAATAACTTGAAAACTATTACACAAATAAACTGTCAACCCATTACCAGTAATCCAGTGCGGTGTTTGAACAGAGGGAAAATGTATCTCCACTCTTTAATGATTACAAGTATTAATGCAGACAGTTTTTATACTCTACTTTTGTAAATATCAATAGATTTTGATTACCCCTGATGTGTATTCTGGTTAGAGGGCTGTTAGAAGTAAGGGGGAGTTAGTTGTGTGATTTACAACCCTGTAACACGGGGCTGCCCGCCTCAGTGACTCCCAGACCGATGGCTGACCACTCGCCCGCCCCCATTCCCACATGCTACAGGCTTAACAAAGGATTGCACACCTTTCCTCGCGTTGTTATGGTCAGTTTTATGTGGCATTCTTTTATCTATGAAGTGTTAGTTTTTTACATTTGAAATTTCTTCTTCTTCTTCTTCTTCTTCTTCTTCACTTATAGGTTTAGGCTATTCGCCTGTTCTGAATCCACAATGATTCCTTCCATCTCTTCCTAGGTCTTCCTACATCCCATAATCCTTTTGATTTATAATGATATGCTATCTTGGGCAATCTTGTTTCTTCCATTCTCTGAACATGCTGTTCCCAGCCGACGCAGTGTTGTTGAATTCTATCATTTATTGAATATATTTCTAATTCACTTTTCATTTCTTCATTTCTTATGTGGTCCAATTTTGTGCATCCTTTTGTCCTTCTTAGAAAGGTCATTTCTGGTCTTTGTATTCTATTCGAACTCCTCTTATTTGTTACCCAGGACTCACTACCGTATGAAAGTACCGGCACCACCATTATTTTGTAGAACTTCAATCTTGTTTCCTTCCTTGTTTTATGTTTTAGTGTTCTATGAATGTTGCCACATATCATTTGAAATTTTGATAATTTATTGTCTATATAATTTCTTGTTCCACATCCAGTAGACAATCGACAACCTAGATAATTACAATTTAACACTAGTGATAGAGATTTATTTTATATTATTATTTTCGACCTTATGGACGACATTCCTAAAATGCCATTATTTTTGTCTTCTCTATAGATATTTTAAAATCGTACTCTTTACTTATTTCATTTAAACAGTGTAGAGAGAATTGTAAATCGTTGTCTGTATTTTGCATTTTGACAACATCGTCAGCATATAGTAAATTATTAAAATTTGTTATATTATTTATTCTTATTCCTTTCTTAATTTTTTTTCCACCTTTGTACTAGGATATCAATATATATATTAAAAAGAGTGGGTGATACTACACCCTTGTCGAATACCTGTATTTGTTAAAATTTCTTCTGTTTTCTTCTGTCCTGTGTTGATTATAATTTTAGTTTTGTGGTATATGCTTTTTATTATAATGAAATATTTTACTGAAATGTCTATAACATATAAGAAGATTAATATGTTGGCTCGCTTTAGTCTTATTCCAAAGTCTGTTCTGGTAAAAAGATTTTTGACATGCATTTTTGATGTGGTATAAATCAAGAGGTTTAAAGGCTGTCCGCTCTTAAAGTGATTCTCATCAAAACAAAACCATGTGACCTGCTCGCTTTTCATTGGTTTTGGGCACCGACGTACTTTGTCGAAACAATAAGTACGCGAAAAAAAGTAGTTTCTTTCATTAAATTAAAAATACGTCCTCTGAATATACTTGTTATTTTTCGTGAATGAAAATAATATTCAAAACTTATAAAACATTCTAAAATGCATCTAGTTGCAATTTAAAATAGTTTATCACATATGGATTGTGCATTTGAGTCATGTTTCAGTCGATTCTGATGCAACAAAATGGCTGAAGGTGTCGAGTCTTCTGTTACTGTGTCGCCATGTAAATTTTTAAATTGTTACTGTGTCGCCATGTAAATTTTTAAAACACAAGTCTGGCAAATTTTTGACTAGTGGTAAAAGAAAGGCTTACTTTAAATGTATTTCACGAGTTCAGTGAAACATTTCACCAGCTTTCTTGTAATCTACCCCATTTAACAATCACATGTCTTAGCCGAGCGGTTGAGGCAAGATGCCTTGCCCGCACATATTTTGCACAAAATGTATATGATAGATAGGCGTCATAAAAGGCTACAATTTAAGCCCGGGAAAAAATCTTTAACGATTGTGAGCCTAGTAAAAAAAACTATTAAAATGACAATTTTTTTCCAAAACGTATGTATTGAATTCCAACTGTTTGTCTGCTAAATATTGCATTAAATATGTCGCCAGGAAATTAAAAAAACCACTTTAATTATCTGCCCTATCTTTGATATCATCTGCAAACCAAAAAGGGTTTACTTTACTAATGAATATCGACATAACATGAAATAAAATTTATATACAAAACAAAGATTTTGGAATTTCAAATCTATACTCAAGATAGTAATGTAAGTAACTTAGTTATTGTATTTAATACATATGATCTACTTGGTGTTGAAATTGTATTACTCTTCTTGTATCTTGTAAGCCCATGTTTCCCTTAACAGATATTTAGGCGATCTCCACCTACAGGGAAGTATTTGAACCATACTAATTTAGTTACACTTGTTTTCGTATAGATGTCATTTGAGTGGTCCGTGGCCAGCGTTCCGCCTCATACTGACATCTAGGAAACCAAGGTAGTAATAGGACGGGAAAAATCGGTAAATTTTGTTTAGAAGCCTTTTCATTCAGGCTTAAGGATCTTTTACGAGCCTGAAAATCTTCAGACTCGGGACCCACGGCTCAAAGTCCCTCCCGGAGGACTTGCTCCTTGGATTTTTCCATTCTAAAAAAATCCATCGAACCCGGCCGGGTTTGAACCCGCGACCCTCGGGACCAGAGGCGTGCAGCATAACCACTAATCCACCGCGGCACAAAGGCAATAAAAACCCAAATCACCAATTAAGAAAGTGAAGCGTTTAATATTGGCTGAATATTAATTATTGATAATGGCAGCGTCTCTACTGAAACGCGTTGACTCTTCCAACTTTTTAAATTGGTGATTTGGTTTTTTATTGACTTTGTGTAATAGGCCTAAAACTTAGTTATTATAAGAAAGAGTTTTGATACCCCTGCTACAATAATACACGTATTTCTTTCTGGCTCCCATAAATCTGTTCGTTTAAATAATTTTCTTTCCTCTTTTCTGAAGATAGAAATTGGCGTATTTCTTCCTTTGTGGCGGGGAGTTTAGTATATGCAACGTCATATTTATCATATATCTTGCAATGTTTTGTGTTAAGCGAACAAGACCTCCTTTATGCTTGGGTCATATTTGAATTTTATCAGCGTCTTATTTGAAATTCAATTTATGTTATAAGGGGCGAAATATATGTAACTCTCCCCATGTATCCACCTCTCCGAACTCTATCATTCTTATCTCCAGCTCCCAATTTTTGTACGGATTTCTTTTGTGTCCGTTGTGATTTAAAAATGCAATAATTTAATTTTGTTCCGGGGAATACCCCCTTCCACCAAACAGATATTAAGTGAGTATGCCTAGTGGGAGTGGGTGTTTTTTTATTTATTACAGTAGGCTCCATTGTCAGGCAATCAGGCAATAGTACATGTTCAGTCATAGACCTAGTCACCCATGTTGGATCAGGTGGTAACATTCCTGCTTCCTGACTAGCGAGCCCAGGTTCGATGTTCGACGGGTTTGAAAATTTTAATTGTTACATTAATTAAATTTATCATATGTTAAAATTGAAGGTAAATAAATAAAAATAAGTATCCTCAACTCAGGGTCGGGTCGAGGAATGAGATGATCTGAAGCCCCTATAGGCCTATTTATAGAGGTCTGTGAACTACAATGTGCCGGCCGACCACTCCTAACGCACCATCACATGAGCGGATGAATGAAATGGATGAAATGAGTATGGAGAAATGGTGGAATGAAATTTGTGGCAGGGGAAAACGGGAGAAACCCCGAGAAAACCTGCCCAAGCTCCGTTTCGTCCACCACAAAAACCACATGGAATGACCTAGAGATGATCTCAGGATCCCAGCGGTAAGAGACCAGCGTCAAACCGCTTAATGATAAAATAAATAAATAAATTTAATGTGTGGCACTATTAAAAGAACCCTTAAAAATACAAGAAAAGAAACAAAATGAAATGTTATAAAGTAATGGCTGTTCCTGTATTGATGTAAGGGTCACAATGTTGGACGATTACTAAAAGACAAGAAAAAAGATTGGAAGCAATTGAGATGAGATTTTAAGAAAATAATGTAGACTTCAAAAAAGGCATAAGATTAAATTAAGAGAGATTAGTTAGGCCTATATAGTATCCTGCTGGAGTTCGGAATGCCTAAAACGTTAGTTCGACTTATACGAATGTGTCTAAATGGCACAAAGAGTAGGGTGCGTGTAGGCAAACAGTTTTCGGATAATGTATTGGCTTAGGCTTTCACGGCCGGAGTTGCTATGATGATCTTGTAGAAGATTTCCGGGCTGTAGGCCGTGGTCTCGAGGCTTGAAGTTCCCCGACGTTTCGCCAGAGACCACGGTATATAGCCCGAAAATCTTCAAGATCATCATAGTTTTCGGATACTTTTTGAAATTCACAATGGGTAGAAGCAAAGAGATGCACTATCTCCTCTACTTTTTAATTTTGTACTAGAGCATGCTATCAAATCTTTTAGAGGATGAAGAAGGCCTCAACTTAATGGTATTAATAAGCTGTTAGTTTATGCTGATGATGTAGACTATTTGCGATAGCGAGGAGATACTAAAGGACAACATGCACACACTATTGAGTAACACTAAGAAATTGGGACTGGAAAAATGTATCAATAAAACTAAATATTTGGTCACACATAGAAATGCATTAGGCCCATATAATGGAAATGACAGCTAATAACAAATGAGGGAAATTTTGAAAAAAAGTGGCTGTATTCAAATACCTAGGAACGAGATAAGGGACTCTTGACGTCCCAACTCCTTTAAAAAAACGTTAAACTGAAAATATACAAAACTATTATTCTACCAGTTATATTATATGCATGCGAAACATAAACTGTTACTTTAAGGGAGGAAAGGAGATTACGAGTAGGCTATTTGAGAATAACGTTCTTAGGATAATTTGTGGACCAAAGAGAGATGAACAGACAGGCGAATGGAGAAGACTACATTACAGTGAACTATATGGTCTTTATAGGAAGCCAGATATAATGAGAACAGTTAAGTCTCGTAGACTGCGATGGGCTGGACATGTGGCACGAATGGGGAATGAAAGACGTGCATGAAAGCTTCTTGTAGGAAAACCAGAGGGAAAACGCCCAGTGGGTAGACCTAGAATGAGGTGGCAGAATAATATTAACTATGATTTGAGGGAAGTAGATTATACAGGGAATGATTGGAAAACATTAGCTCAGGATAGGGATGTATGGAGAGCTTATGTCCGCGCGACCATGAACCTACGGGTTCGATAGTGCCAGTGAGTTAGCTAGATTTTCCCGAGAAGCAGTTTAGCAGCTCGTAAATCAGAGACGCTAGGTTTTATGTCGCATTAGAATATGTGGGAAACATATTCACTCAACAGGGGACAAGCATATTCTTTATTCAAATTATTTTGTGTAAGGAAGAAGATTCTGTCCAAACTTATGTACACACAGTGTTCTAGGAGTAATGGTGCCAAGTTTCTCAATGGCTCACAGTTTTACACCATCCTTTTAAAAGTTTTTTTTTTTAAGAAATGAAAGAAATCCTACTCCTCGGTACAACAATCATAAATTGCAGATTTTGTTTCTTGGAATAAGTTGTTTTATTTAGGTTTTTTGTAGAACTTTGCTTTGCAGGCCTCGTGCCCGGGTCATTATGTTAAGGTTTATGAATGTAAACTTGCAATAATTAATTACACAGAGATGAGCCTAAAGGAAAACTTGTGTAGTAATTCACTCATCAACGATCTTCTTATTGCATGGTAGATATTTTCCATGTGTGAATATAACCGAAATAAATATTTCCAGATTGTTACTTTGAACGTATTTCACATCATCCGGTCCGTCACATTTTCATAAGTAATGATGCCACGAGTGATTTTCAAATTATCGATAAATTCACGACTCACGAAGTGAGGAGTTAAATTTATCTAGATAATTTGGGAATCAAGAGTGTCATTTGTTATGACTATTTAACGAATAAAATTAAGTTGTTTACTCACAAATCATTATTTTACTATAGTTATTTTAAAATATTTATAGATGTCAGTATGAGGCGAAACGCTGACCACGGACCACTCAGAATGACATCTAAACGAAAACAAGTGTAACTAAATTAGTATGGTTCAAATTCATCCCTGTAGGGGGAGAGCGCCTGAAGTCTCTGTTAAGGGAAATGTGGGCTTACAAGATACAATATATATTTAATGTAAAGGGCGATGTTTGAAAAGAAATGAGAAACGATTGGTACGCTTCATTTGCTTCTTTTATTCATCACTGCAACCTGATCATATTATTTATTGCCAAAGGATCGCAATGTTGTAAGAATGCACCCTAGTGGAGAAATTTATAACCAACATTATAGGTATTAATTCATTTCTGGTATTCTATGATGTAAAAATGTCAATTATATTTTTCTGCACGTCATTTCCTGGAAAATACTTCGTTTTAGAAAGTGCAAACAGTGATTTCCCTTTTTTTTTTATGGTAAATCAATTGCTACATATGTTTTTATATTATCTCCCGTATGCGTATATGCTGACATTCGTGCACTATACATACAATCTGGTAGCCGTATTTCTTAGTGAGTCAGTCACTGCAAAATAATGCTATGACCTATTCAGAATGTTAAAAAGGAGGAGCTTTCTCTAATATGATAAACTTTGGTTGATAAATTCGAGGCGAAACACGACTGTTATTGGTTGTAAATGAAAAATCATTGAAATGTGATTGGTCATTGACTCCCATTTGGGGCATGAGTTAAATAGTCACCAAGAAGAATTAGCCTTTCTAGCAAGATCTTTAGCGAAATAATAATTAATTTAGACTATACAACTTTTTAGTTTTATGTACACATTTTTTTACGAATCTTCGTGATCCGACATAGCCTACTAGAAACAAAAAATGTATTTGACAAAGTAGCTATATCAAAGTGATGTGTGTGCGTGTTTGTGAGCGCGCGCGAGTGTTTGTGTTTGTTTGATTTTATATGTTTCTTTGTGTATGTGTGTGTGCAATTTTTTGTCCGTTTATTTTATTTTGTGCCTTTGGCATGCACAAAGAAATTAAACATAGGCTCAATTCTGGAAATGCGTGTTGATATACATTACAGAGACTCTTGACGTACCAACTCCTTTCAAAAAACGTAAAAATGAAAATATGTAAAACTATTATTCTACCAGTTATATTATATGGATGCGAAACATTGACTCTTACTTTAAGGGAGGGAAGGAGATTACGAGTATTTGAGAATAAAGTTCTTAGGAAACTTTTTGGACCAAAGAGAGATGTACAGACAGGTGAATGGAGAAGACTACATATCAGTGTACTACATGGTATTTATAGGAACCCAGATATAATAAGAACAGTTAAGTCACGTAGTCTGAGATGGGCTGGACATGTGGCACGAATGGGGAATGAAAGACGTGTATGGAAGCTTTTTGTAGCAAAATCAGAAGGATAATGCCCAGTTGGTAGACCAAGAATGAGGTGGGAGAACACCATTAACTATGATTTGAGGGAAGTGTATTATACGGGGAATGATTGGAAAAAAATAGCTCAGGATAGGGATGTATGTAGAGCTTATATCCGCGGGGTCATGAATCTGCGGTTCGATAGTGCCAGTGAGTTAGTTAGTCAATGTTATTTTTTAAGGGATTTGGTGATCGCTCATGGATCAATGCATGTTAGTGACGAAATGTTCGATGAGTGTTTCAATATAGTGTACTGTAGTTACGCTTGTTCGCAGTATCCACCCAGTCTTGTATGACCGGCGAGGACGCCTAGAAATTTTGAGACAGGCTGACCTGTATAACTTACCATCGGCCCATTACTTGAATAGTCATGGAAACGATTCTTCAGGGGGATGGATACATTTCTGCCGATTTGTACACGCGACTCATGATTCGCGAATCTTAATCCCTTTGGCCTATGCCTTATAACCGAGATTTGTCTCTTGCCGCCGCCTGCGTTCATTTGAGCAACTGATTAACAATGTCTCAGTTCATTTTCTAATTTGAACATCACATCAATAATTCAATTTTTTTTTAGTTTACTATTATTATCATGTAGGCTAGGCTAAATATATTTTCTACTAGCTAAGACCCGGCCTGCTACGCCTAAATCAATGAAAATTAATGTGCTTTTATGTTTAGTTGAATAAGTAGGAGGAAAAAAATAATTAGGCCTATAAATTTATGTTTTTAGATATCCCGTGCTGATTATCCGTCGTTGCCCGGGAATCTACTTATCCCGGCCTTCTTGACATATATGAGCTGAAATACGAGAATTAATGTGTTTTATGTTTAGTTAAAGAAGTCAAAAGAAAAATGTATATCGTAATTATTTTTAGATACCCCGTTTATCCGGCGTTGTACGGGAATCTACTCATCCCGATCTTCTTGGCATAAATGAGCTGAAAGGCAAAAATTAATGCACTTCTTTTGATTAAATAAATAAGTAAAATGAAAAATAATTATAAATGTATATCATAATTGTTTTAAGATTCCCCGTGCTGATTACTCGGTGTTGCCCAGGAATCTACTTATCTCGATCATCTTGACATAAATGAGCTAAAGTACAAAATTCGTTATTGTGAGTTATTCATTTAAGAATACCCGCTATGTGCTGCTATGCTTACACAGGAATCTACGTACTCGTCTGGATCTTCTTGGCATCAATGAAAGACATAAATGGTTATTGTGAGTTATCCATAAGAGATAAACATATGGTGTCGCGGACTATTTTATAGAGATTTTTGAGCTATTAAATTCTGTGTACATTAATTTTGTGTATTTGTTATGATTTAGGCAGCGTAAGCCATTTTAGCGTCCAAAGACCTACTTTTTTTTCACTTTTTCCA
The DNA here is from genome assembly GCA_030220185.1 of Diploptera punctata. NCBI lineage: Eukaryota > Metazoa > Arthropoda > Insecta > Blattodea > Blaberidae > Diploptera > Diploptera punctata. Next base: position 31,544 of record JASPKZ010007221.1, on the reverse strand, counting down.
CTACAAAGGGCGATTTTTAAGGGTACAGCAGTTGAGTATCACAACTGTCTTATAGCCTATGTCCATTCCGGGAATCTCCTGAACAATTTGCAAAAAGCCCCATCACAATCGGATCAACGGTATGGCCGCGCATAAAGTACGAACAAACAAACAAACAAACATTCATTTTTATGTATTAGATTTACTATGCTTCTTTCTATATTGTACATTATATGCAATTAATTAGATGTAAATATAATTAAAAATTCTGAATTTCTATATAAGTTATAAATAAATTATGATTATTGTTTGTACTGTTTATATTATTATTACTTTTTTATTAAGGATTTTCTCTACATTACAGTAAATAGTTATCCTTCAGCCCAAATGTATTTTCTATCATCGGCACATTCTTCTTTGAGGACTCTGCTGAATATATTTCTTCACACTTCATCCATCCACTGTTCCCTGGGTTTCCCCCTCCTCCTCCTCCTCCTCCTCCTCCTGACTTCAGCATTTCAATCCAGCATCATTCTAGGGATTATATTATTCACCATCCTCCTCAGATGACCATACCATTTAAATCTTCGTTCTTGTATTACTTTTCATTTATTTGGGACTTTTAGCATTGCCTGATTTTTATGTAAGACGGGGAGCTAGCCCATCACTACAATCCCCAACCTGGAGGACCAGGTTATTAGTTCTCGAGGTTTTCTTCCCCTAGTCTTTGACGAGCCAACGTCTGCCTATAATACCACCCAGTTAACTCCGCACGGCGGAGGGAAAGAGTTTTAGCGCTAGTGTCGCCGAACTACTGAATCTATAGAAGGGATGTAGGAGAAGACTATACATCCGATCACGTACTGAATGGTTGAACTTTAACTGTGGACGGAGAATCCCTAAACACGTGTGAAATATCTTAACATGGTTGTCAAATTAGTCATTTAAGCACGGAACGCTCAAGCGGTCGGATCATTTAAAATCACAGTATTTGTCGTTTCTCCGTTACTAGCTTCACAATAAATCACAAGTGGCAACCTGTAATGAGAAGGGGCGTCCATTTCTACACGCAATCCCAATAGTAACAGGGTTGTCAAATTAGTCATTTTGCCAATGACCGCGTAGAAGGACGGACCATTATAATACATTGTATTTGTCAGCTATCTACCTGCCAGATAAAGAACATATACAGAGGGCAGGAAGTGGCAACATAGTAAGGAAGGGAAAGAGAAAGACAGCATCTTAGTTAACATGTTTTCCGCGAGTGCAGACTACCTGGTGGGGTAATATTTTGCTCCGCCACGGATATTTATCTTCTTCTTTGAGGTCTCTTCTGAACATGTTTCTTCTCACTTCATCCATTCACCGTTCTCTGGGTTTCCCCCTCCTCCTCCTGCCTTGAGCATTCCAATCCAGCATAATTCTTGGGATTTTATTATTCTCCATTCTCTTAAGATGTCCATACCATTTAAATCTTCGTTCTTGTATTACTTTTCATTTCTTTGGGCCGTTTAGCATTGCCTGATTTTTATGCACGACGGGTAATTAGCCCATCGCTGCAATCCCCAACTGGAGGACCAGGTTATTTGTTTTCGAGGTTTTCTTCCCCAAGCCTTTGACGAGCCAACATCTACCTAAGGTAGCGGTGTCTGTATCCTAGACGAGCCCTTACTGGGTTCTATCAGCCGGAAGAGTTGACCCCAGGTTTTTTTAACGAGCTTGTTATTCCTCCCCTCACCATTTTTCAACCTGGCTTGGGACAGGCTTCGGCGGGTTTATTATTAATTATTATTATTGTTATTATTATTAATATTATTATTATTATTATTATTATTATTATTATTATTATTATTATTATTATTATTATTGGCGGAGCTCTATAACGTAAATTCATATTAATTTGCTCCTATTACATTTGGGTAATCCATGGCGGAAATATACAAAGTTGGGCTTAAGTTTTTAAAGTTTATCTAATGCATATATCGTAATTGGCATTTTGAATGTTGTTGAAGTTAGGTTGGTAATTAATTATAACATTACGTTTTCATTAGCGAGTTTCTTGGTGGTTGACTGTGTGGTATATAGCCCTGAGGGCCGGGCCGTATTTTTCAGAGCAGGAAGGTGTGGAACGAGTGCAGTAAAGTAAAGTAAAGTGAAGTGGGCAGCATTGCGTGGGGTCAGCTCCCACAGGGGCAATTCGTTCTATTTTACCCGGCCGCCCTGCGTGTCAACACGGCAACCCTTTCCACACCTCGTCAACAGGAGATCAACGCTCTGTATGACCCATTTCCACTCTAAAAATGGATGTACTGTGTGTCTATCCACTTTGCAAAGTGAAAAAACAGTCGCACTTGCAACGCTGCAGTTTTTATTGGTATAATCTGTTTTTATCGTCTTATTTCAGTACTTCGAGATTTAAAAAAAACCGGGAAAGTTGTTTGGGCCACAAGACCTAATATTAAACCTCGGTGATGATATTGACAAAGCTCTAGAATAAAGAAAAGATGAAGGAATTTAAGTTTAAAAGTCTGTCACACAGGAATTGCTTAAACGAAGCGAATTCCTCAGCAAGTCGAATTTATGGTCTGACTTTGCTGGTTTAGGGGGTATAACTTTAATTTATTAATTAAAACGCATGTTTCCAGGAAAGTTTCTAGAAAACAAATATGGCGGTCATTAGAGCATTTTTAACTACGACTTTAAGAACTCCCACTACTACTGGTGCTATTTTCTGATTTTTGGATATTAAATATTTCGTTTGATTTTAATGGCATGTTCCGAGTTTCGTTATGAACAACCGAAATTTTGGGCCGCTAGAGTATTTTTAAATTTTCGTTTCAGGCGAATGCCCGCACTTTACTTTTGTTACTTTATTGCTATGTAGGCCTATTGAATTTAGTTGAAAAAAATTGCTGGGCCTAGAAATTTAACAGACACACACAGTCATACATAGGCCTACTCTATATATAATATGATACATTTTTGGGGTTTTTTTCGCGTCATGGATTCAAGGATGACCTCTGGCCACTGATTCCGACGTTTTGGCATGATCACACATGCCATTATCATTATAATATCGGAATCAGTGGCCAGAGGCCAACCTTGAATCCATGACGCGGAAAACCCAAGAAAAGAAACTTTATTTACTTGTTTCTGCGAAAATCAACAACATAGCCTATATAGGCTATATGTATTTTGTTAAACGCACTATAACTTACTCACTGTCATTGTCGAACCCGTCGGTTCATGGACGCGCGGGCATAAGCTCTCCATACATTCCTATCCTGAGCTAATGTTTTCGAATCATCCCATGTATAATATATTTCCCTCAAATAATAGTTAATGTTTTTCTCCCAGCTCATTCTTGGTCTACCAACTGGGAATTTTCCCTCTGGTATGCAAACAGTTGAATAGTATTTTGAGAAATAAGACTTCTGTCTGCCTTTTACGAGTATATTGTCTTATACACAAACAGTTGAGTAATATATACTATCTGTATTGCAATCTTATCTTTTATTACATAAAAATCCCAGCCCTAGTTACTATATAACGAATAATATCAAGCTGTTTTCTCACAAATCATTACATAAACAAATATCCATCCATAGTAATTCTGCCCGAGGGCAGGTATTTCACTGCAATCATAGCATTTTCATGCTATGCCTGCAGCTTTCCTAGGGAATTGTAGGTGTGATAGCTTCCCGTTGCTTTCCACACCGGTGAAGGATGATGATAATGATAAGGATGATGATGGTGATGATGGCCATATGATTCGGGGACCGTTTGGGCCTTAAAGTTTTCCTGACATTTGCTTAAACCCCGATAAAAACTGCCCCGACCGGGGATCGAACTCGGGCCCGTTGCGTGACAAGGCAGCACGCTACCTCGAGACCACAGCGGTGGGCACTACTTAAATATAGTTATTTAAATATATATATATATATATATATTTGTCCACCGCTGTGGTCTCGAGCTAGCGTGCTGCCTTGTCACGCAGCGGGCCCGGGTTCGATTCCCGGTCGGGGCAGTTTTTCTGTGTGAGGTTTTATCGGGGTTTTTCCTCGCCTGTAAGACAAATGTCAGGAAAACTTTAAGGCCCAAACGGTCCCCGAAATCATATGGCCACCATCATCATCCTTATCATTATCATCATCACCATCATCATCATCATCGTCCTTCACCGGTGTGGAAAGCAACGGGAAGCTACCACACCTACAAGTCCCTATTAAAGCTGCAAGCATAGCATGAAAGTGCTATGATTGCAGTGAAGGACCTGCCTTCGGGCAGAATTACTATGGATATATATATTTAATGTAAACGGCGATGTTTGAAAACAAATTAGAAACGTTTGGTTATTTTTATTTTGTTCATCACTGCAACTTGATCGTACTATTTATTGCCAAATAGGATCGCAATATTGTAAGAATGCACTCTAGTAGAGAAAAACTGAAACAAGGAGGAGCTTTATTTATTTTGGTAATAAAAATTCGATAATTATCGAGGCGAAACACGTCTGTGATTTGTTGTAAAACAAAATTCATTGAAATGTGAATAGTAATTCACTCCCGTTTGGGGCATGGAGTTAAATAGTCATATTAATTTTCGGTGGCAACTTAGTAGAATCGGTGATGAATGGTAATTATTTTTAATTTCTTGATGAGAACAAACTGAATAGCTCCTAGGAATTTGCTGAAAGCGTGTTTAAGATTCTTGTAGCACTGTAGCACGCAGGAGGCTGCTTACTATAGAAATTACTCAAACACTTGGTGTCAAAGTTGGACGTGGTTGGTGCGCCTCAAGTGTATGCAAATCGCAAGGAACATCCTCCAGACTTGTACCTACTTTGGTCTCTTAAACCCCACCTCACTAGAATAACACTCAAAACTTGTGTTAATCGTATTTCAAAAATCACTTAATTAACTACATCGTTGATTTTAACAAAGGGGAAGAACGTTTTTCTCTTATTCTTTGCCCTAAAAAACGTAGGTCGATATACATTTCTAAGTAGAGAAAGTAGTCTACTTTTTTATCTGGGGTAGACGTTCAGATTTATGGAAAGTCATGAGAACATGGGGACAGCTAACGAAGCGAAATTCTAATTAACCCCTAAAATTTAATTGGAGTTTAAAATGGCACAGCTTCCTATGTTAATTAAAAGCCTTAATATTCAAAATGAACTGTGACAGTATTGATTATCGTACTCGATTGTAGATTGTTCTTGTTTTAATCTGACTTCAGACACCTTCATCATTCTACAAGTAAATTTACTTATTTTATCAGATTTCATTTTTATTATATTCTTCACATCTGTAGGCCTGGTAAAAGAAAACTGTCCAACAAAGTTTTCACTACACTACCCATGGGATAGTGGTCAGAGCTTCTGAAATACAGTTCGTGGGATCCCGGGTTCGATTGCCGTTTAGACCACAGGGATGTGTTTAAGGGAATTATTCCTGTGGCCTCCCATGGTCTGGATTTAAGGCATTCTCCCTATCCTTCATTATCATTCTTAATTAGAGACAGGATGTTTTGGTAATAAATAGAGATGGAACAATTCCTTGATAAACACGATATCAGTGTATTGCGACAATTGTACATGACGTCAGAGAGAAGGAGGTTAGAATAGTTTTCTGGTCGTCTGGTTACAGCAAAAGCTTAGAACAACCACTTTACATTAGTTATGTTTCATTCCAAACGTTTCCAAACAGTCAGTGCGCAACTCTTATATTCCATCGAAATATACTTAGCAAGTCTGAATCCTGCTCTTGTTTACATCTGACTGCTGTTAAGAGTTCAGAGTTATCTCTAATGTATGGTTGAAGCTCAGCGCCATTGGAAGGAGAGATTTCATTTCACTTTGTGTGACAAAAAGGTGTGCGCCCGCCTTTATATTTGACATAAAAAGTAGGCCACCTGTCGGAAAAAAAAGTCGATGTTTTAACTGGAGATGAAACGAATAGCTGTTTGGCCGGATATCCGGCCGAACATTGTAGATTGGCGCATCGTAACGAGAGAGCTAAAGTAGGTACCGAACAAATGATGGGGCGGACTCGGCTGAATTCGGGTCTTTTCGTTCATGAGCGAAGTTAGCAAGTGGTTCATTGATTTGTTGAATTGATTGCAAACACGATCATTTGAGCTTATTAAAAACCGTGCTATTGTAGTTTGAGGGTATTATAAAAGTATTTTTACAAGTGATTCTAAAAAGATTTAGCGACGAAAAATGACATCGGTAAAGAAAAGGTAGCTTTTATGAGAATATTTTGATATAAACAGTGACGTTCCAAAGTTTGCTGTTTGTTTGTTTGTTTGTTTGTTATGCAATGTTAAAATTTCTCGTGGTGGTGAAGAAAAAACAGGTATGTTTTTAATTACTTCATGGAATTTATGGATCTATTTGTTAATTGGATGTTATGGTTAGATAAGTAGGTGTAGGTATATACCTATGTCGAATTCGTCAAAAACATCTTGGCAGGTAGCTACAAAATATTGTGACGCGTTGTAATAGCGTCGGCGTCGTTTAAACTGCATGGGCCGGCGAGAGAAACCTCGCATTGGTGGATTGGATTGGTGAATAGCCAATCGCGAGTCGAGGGCCACACATGTATTTCTCGGCTAACTATCCAGAGAGTACTACGAACATCTATTTCCCCATTCGAGAAACATCGAAGACGAGAGGGTTCCATGTAGAAACATCTCGTTCATGGACCTGGAAATTTCCGTCTACTCGCCTATAAATATGTGGTGAGAAGGGAACTACCCCAAGTCTTGTCTTGGATGGCGAGTAGTTAATTGTAAGCTAAACTGCGAGGAATTACTCTGTGTCTGTAATTGTGCAATAAGTGATTATCTGACAAACTTTCTAAGAAGAATTCTAAGTGAAATAAAATTGTGATTGAAGATTTAGTGATAATTGTGAAAAGAAAATAAAGTGAAAAGAAAAATTTTACATAACATCAGTAGGCCTATATTTATTTATGTCCAAATAAGTAAAAGGAAAACCCTACACCATCCTGTGACAATATGTAAAAATATGATTAAAGAATATTTTCTTAACGTTATTTGTACAAATTTTATATGCTCCCATATAGAACACAGTTTTTTCTGACAACACCCTGCACAGGATTTGGTATTCATTCACCATAAATTTCACTTAGTTCAGTACCAGTACTATTTGTTTTTGTTGTAAAATGAAAATATCCTCAACTCGCGTCCAACTCAGGGTCGGGTCGAGGGATGATATGAGATGAAGTTCCCATATTTATAGATATCTGTGAACTACAGGGTGCCGGCCGACCACTCCTGACGCACCGTCACAGGAGCGGATGAACGAAATGAAACGAAATGGATGAGATGAGTATGGAGAAATGGTGGAATGAAATGTGTGGCAGGGGAAAACGGGAGAACCCCTAGAAAAACCTGTCCAAGCTCTGTTTCGTCCACCACGGAACCCACATGGAGTGACCGAGACTCGATCTCGGAACCCCAGCGGTGAGAGATGAGCGTCTAACCGCTTACGCCATAGAGGCGCCTAAAATGAAAATATGGTGATTATATTTGTTTTGTGGATTACATTTCGTTTTTTTTTAAATCCGGTATCCGGCCGGTTACTAACTCATCCGATATCCGGCCTAATAGTAAATTTAGTTCGGATATGCCGGATACCAGTTATCCGTTTCATCCCTGGTTTTAACTTTTTATTGAAAATTGATTGTCGTTACTTCGGAAATATTTTTTTGAGGAAAATGTACATCAGAAATAAAATCTTTGAAACGAATCATTACATTGTAAGAGTCTGTCTTTCGATAGAAACTTGTCAAAGGTCAGAGATTTTGTTTTACTTGTGTCCTTATATCAGATAGCATCATTACGTGCGATTTAAAACTCGACAGATGGTACAAGACAGTGCTGCTCTCTAGGGGACGTGACTGAACAACTTGTGAGACTCCCCCGAGGAAATCATTTTGCCCTCCTCGCCAGGTTATTTGTACTGCAGTGCGCATGTCTTCAGTCAAATCCATTGTGTAATATTATTTTCTGTATCTCGAGCATGTTACAAACATCAATAAACATTTCTACTTTAAGGCAAAAAGGAAGGAAATCACAAGCTTCAAAATAACTGACTCACTAACGAACCCGTAGGTTCATGGCCGCGCGGACATAAGCTCTCCATACCCTTGTCCTGAAATATTGTTTTCCAATCATATACTGTATAATCTACTTCCCTCAAATCATGATTAATGTTATTCTCCCACTTCATTCTTGGCCTACCAACTGGATGCTTTCCCTCTGGTTTTCCTATTAGGAATTTCGATGCCTATCTTTCATTCCAGTATTCTTTACATCAATTAAATAAATTATGCCAAGAATGCAATTTTAAAATATCAAAGGAAAAAAATGGCATTTTGGGGAAGTCAATATATAAGATCAAAAATCATAATAGACAACAAGTATTGTCAAGTATTGGGTCTAGAAATCCAACTAACGGAACGCTTGAGAAGTTAGCTACTCATAGTGTGAAAACGCAACATGAGTACCTTATTAAAAAATGATCAGCATATCTCAATGTACCACCTCACCTCCGTCGTCGGTGTTTTTTTTGCAAAACTCTGTGTTTGTATATATATATATATATATATATATATATATATATATATATATATAGGTTCTGAAAAAATGCAATCCTTACAGCCCTTACAGACAGACAGACAGACAGACACACACACACACACACACACATATGTCACAAGTGATAAAAAATTATATAGGGCCTAGGCGTAAACACTTGCCATGATCGTTTTCGTTGGCTCTTCAGATGTTTTTTAATGTTTTTAATTCTCAACAATATCAATGGCTACAATCATTTGAAATTCGCTAAACGTTGTTACAGTAAAACCTGTCTATAAAGGAACATGACGGTTTCTTAAATATATTTCCGTTTTGAGAGTTTTCCTTCTTATAAAGGGTTCCCAAATTATAAACTTGAATTTTTTCACACCGTGTAAGGGTTTTACATGCACGCTTTAAAGACATAACGTATTGACTAAAATACAGACAAAATAGTGTATGTAACACAGCACAGTTTGCACGGCAATACAAAACAACTTAATTACATAAAAGCGAGAAGGAACTCAACTATAGGAAGACTGAAGAGTTTCCAAACTCCCTCGCAGGTAACTTAAGCAGGCAAGGAAAAGCGAGGGATTCCCCGCTGTCATACATAAGCACGGGTATCCCCGCAATACAATGGCAACACAAGAAGGTAAAACGATATAATGCAGAAAGCGTCATTTGTAGAATTTTCACGTGTGGTCATTAATACTGCAATTAGAACGTGCTTAAGAATAATTTTCCGTCTTACCGAGGTAAAAATGAACTATTGGTACTTTAAAAACCATTCCGTTTCCGCGTTATGAAGGTTTCCGGCTTATACAGGACGATTTACGTACCGTTCTGGAGATTTTTTTCTCGTCTCTATCAGGTTTCCTTTTTATAAAGGTTCCAGCTAAGACAGGTTTTACTGTATTAAGTACTGAAGAAGTGGCAAGATCACTTGTAGCACTCTCGCAAGTAAAAAGATGCCAACAAGGCTGTCATCCCAGATAACACACCTTAGTAGACTCGTATCACAGAATAAAATATAACATGTGCTCCAAATCCAATTTCATACGCAATAACATAGATTGCTACACAACAAAACATGTTTCGCCTTTTAATTCAACCCACATTTTTTTCAAAATTCCAGCCACATGTTCTGCTAGCAAGAATATCCACCCTCATTCAGTTTTAACACTAACTTACGCTGCAGAGGAATACATCTGCAAAATCTTCTATATTACGTGACACAAGCCAACTTTGTTAGTTTCCCCCTAGAAGCAAAATCCTCATAAATATATTCATCAAATCATCTTTTTTGCCACTTTTTTTATACAACATTCTTTGTCTATAGCTTAGCAGCGAATAAAATGGAGAGCTAATACATTCTTGCAAAGACTGTACAGCACCTAGATCGGCGTTCTCCTCTGTCACTCTTTTACAACCAATCAGCGCCAATAGTTCTACCCTTATGGCTTGAAGTACTGCTGGTATCATCAACAAAACGCAAAACACGGACTCTCACTTTAAGAGATTAAAGAATATTAGGAGTATTTGAGAATAAAGTTCTTAAGAAAATTTTTGGACCAAGGAGAGATGAACAGACAGGTGAATGGAGAAAACTTCGTAACAAAGAGCTATATAATATATATAATATAAAAATAGAGTACCTGAGATCTCAGTCTTCCTCAACGGTGTTTCGTCATGAATTTAAAAAAAATAGCTGTATGGTTTTTATAGGAAGCCAGAGATAATAAGAACTCGCAGAGTGTGATGGGCACGACGTGTGGCACGAGTGGGGATTGAAAGAGTTGCATAGAAGCTTCTTGTAGGAAAACCAGAGGGAAAACGCCCAGTTGGCAGATCAAGGATTCAGTGGGAGAATAACATTAACCATAATTTGAAGGAAGTAGATTATACAGGTATCCTAATAAATCTACCATAACAACTGGAAAGCCATCTTCAACAAATGCCATCTCATAGAATTCCAAAAGCCAAAATTCGTTACTGCCCCCAAGGCATAAGATCGCTGGGATGTCAAAAAAAGTTCTGGATGGAAAATTCCTCTTTGAGACCGTAACAGGCCACAATGCCTAATACTTGCATGGATGATGATGATATTATACAGAGGATGATTGGACAATGTTGACTCAGAATAGGGGTGAATGGAGAGCTTATCTCCGCGCTGTCATGAACCTACGGGTTCGATAGAGCCAGTGAGTTAGTTAGTTTTTCAACAAAACGATGTTATGAAATAACCAATTACAATGAATCTGATTAGAACTTAAAATATTAAAATTTGTACCAGAAATAAGTCTATCAGTCGTCCTCAAGAAATTAAAATTCATTAAAATAATGAAGATTTTTCAGAACTTCTTGTTCCATTTTCAGTACGTCCCCAGCTGCTCAAGAAAATGTTGGAGACTACATGTTTCAAGCTTTAAATGAAATTGAAGATTTTGTCTATCATCTAAAACTAAACAAAACGAAACCAAACAAATATTATGTACTTTTTAAAGTGAACAGTACAAGAAGGCCTGCAATGTCTTTATAAGAAATTAGATGTAATAATAACAGTTAAGTCTCGTAGGCTGCGATGGGCAGGACATGTGGCACGTAAGGGGAATGAAAGATCATCTTCTTCACTTCACGATTTGATACGTAAAATCGTCCTGTATAAGCCGGAAACCTTCATAACGCGGAAACGGAATGGTTTTTAAAGTACCAATAGTTCATTTTTACCTCGGTAAGACGGAAAATTATTCTTAAGCACGTTCTAATTACAGTATTAATGACCACACGTGAAAATTCTACAAATGACGGTTTCTGCATTATATCGTTTTACCTTCTTGTGTTGCCATTGTATTGCGGGGGATACCCGTGCTTATGTATGCCAGCGGGGAATCCCTCGCTCTTCCTTGCCTGCTTACGTTACCTGCGAGGGAGTTTGGAAACTCTTCAGTCTTCCTATAGTTGAGTTCCTTCTCGCTTTTATGTAATTAAGTTGTTTTGTATTGCCGTGCAAACTGTGCTGTGTTACATACACTATTTTGTCTGTATTTTTGTCAATACGTTATGTCTTTAAAGCGTCCATGTAAAACCCTTACACTGTGTGAAAAAATTCAAGTTTATAATTTGGGAACCCTTTATAAGAAGGAAAACTCTCAAAACGGAAATATATTTAAGAAACCGTCATGTTCCTTCATAGACAGGTTTTACTGTAACAACGTTTAGCGAATTTCAAATGATTGTAGCCATTGATATTGTTGAGAATTAAAAACATTAAAAAACATCTGAAGAGCCAACGAAAACGATGATGACAAATGTTTACGCCTAGGCCCTATATAATTTTTTTATCACTTGTGACATATGTGTGTGTGTGTGTGTGTGTGTCTGTCTGTCTGTTAGGGCTGTAAGGATCGCATTTTTTCAGTACCTATATATATATATATATATATATATATATACAAACACAGAGTGTTGCAAAAAAAAACACCGACGACGGAGGTGAGGTGGTACATTGAGATATGCTGATCATTTTTTAATAAGGTACTCATGTTGCGTTTTCACACTATGAGTAGCTAACTTCTCAAGCGTTCCTTTAGTTGGATTTCTAGACCCAGTACTTGACAATACTGTCACAGTCACATCAAGTTTTGAAAGTATCCACCTTCATCTGCAGAGCGTACATCGGCGTATTGGAACGTGTGCGCCAATTACTACAATTTTTTATATCATCTGCATTATCGGCATATTCCGCGCGAATACAATGTGGCATCTATAGCACGCTTAATTTAAATACTTTATTTATTGAAAAATAACATTTCTTAGCATTTTGTATTATTCCATTTCTTTCTTCCTGGATATTATTATGTTTATATAGTCCCTTTAAACAGGAGTCCATAAATTAATCAGTTATTGAAGTAATGTCAATTTTATTGTTTGGGACTTGGTGATAGTAAGTGTCAATTCTAACATGTCAATCATAGTCTTATTCAATTCAGTGTTTTTGAGAAATTCGAAAGTACAACAACTTTAAATTGGCGAAATAATAATTTATCCAGCCAGTTACTTAAGTGATTCGGACCGCAAAGAAAACACGATCATGTAATACAAGTCTAAGTTATTATAGTAGCCTGTATGTAATTTCATGCAAATGTAAGTAATTTCTACTCATTTATTTTTCTATTATATATATATATATATATATATATATATATATATATATATATATATATATATTATAAACGAATGTATTTCTGTTTGTCCTTTGTAGTTTCTAACCATTCAACCAATCTTCGTGAATATTTGTATTTTACAGGATTTTAGATGCGGCGAGTGTTTAGCTGTTATCTATTATACTGTAAAATAATTAGATTAGGAAGTAACCTGAAACGAACATTTAAAAATCGCACTAGAAATCGCAAATTTCGATGTTTCGCAACAAACTTGGGAATATCATATTAAAATGAACTGAGGTATGCATTATCCAAAAAAACAGCGAAATCCGACCGTCAGAAGTAGAAATTTACCTAAAATTTGAAATTAAAAATTTGCTCTAGTATATATAGGCCTATAGAACGATATGTTTGTTTATCTGTCTGTCTTTTGTCCTTTATGCATTACTACGCCATTCATCCGATTGTGATGGGTCTTTTTGCAAAATGTTCAGGAGTTTCCCGGGAAGGTTTTAGGCTATAAGAGAGTTATAATACACAACCCCTTCACCCTTAAAAATCAACCTTTGTAGAGAAAAACGTGTTTTTTCATAACTTTTTGGACACTTAAATTACTTACGCTGCCTAAACCATAACATATAACTTACAACAAAGTAATAGATACAGAATTGAATATGTAAAAAAATCTACAAAAAATTCGCGACAGCATATGTCTATCTTTTACGGATAATTCGTAATAACCATTTTTATATTTCAGCTCATTGATGCCAAGAAGATCGGGATGACTAGATTCGCGGGCAAGCGTAGAAGCGCATGGCGGGTATTCTTTTACGGATAACTCTCAATAACCATTTTTGTCTTTCAGCTCATTCATGTCTACAATATCGGGATAAGTATATTCCCGGGTAATTCCGGGTAATCAGTACGGGTTATCTTAAAATAATTAACTAACTAACTCACTGGCACTATCGAACCCATAGGTTAATGGCCGCGCGGACATAAGCCCTCCATATATCCCAATCCTGAGCCAATGTTTTCCAATATAATCTAGTTCCCTCAGATCTTAATTAATGTTATTCTCCCACCTCATTCTTGGTCTACTAACTGGGCGTTTTCCCTCTGGTTTTTTCTACAAGAAGCTTCCATGCACGTCTTTCATTCCCAATTCGTGACACATGTCCTGCCCATCGTCTGAAAATAATTACGATATAAATTTATAATTATTTTTCTTTTTACTTATTCAATTAAACATAAAAACAAATTTAATTTATTTAGGCGAAGTAACGCACGCCGAGTATTAGCCAGTATAATGTAAATTTAACAAAATGAAAATATACCACATAGCAGCAAAATCGGTTTATAAATTCGACTTCGAGGGGAATTTGTGTACTTGAACTCGGTTCCTGCGTGACGAATTTCTTAAAATCAAATTTGACACCAGTATCCTTTGATTTCTTATTTCCTCATTATTCGCGGGTAAAAAAAAATTTGCGACACAGTTTCTGTATTCGCGGGTAAAACTATTTTTTTATTCGCGGATCCAGTCGGTATATTAGAAGGATTTTTAAGGCATCGACAACTTTTTTTTTACTGTAGGCACGTGCCAAGGCGGCTTTTACAAAGAACGATTCAAACCAAATGGACAAATTAATATCAAAGTAAAACAAACCGTATTGTCTCTAAGCCTAAAGTTCGTTGTTAAAAACCACCGCTGCTGTATTTCACGTGCCGCTACGATCGGAGTTCTATTCTTTCAAATTGTCATTTGTCGTAATAATTTTGTTTGAATAACACGCGTATATTCTGCTTTGTTGCCAATTTATAATGTCGAGTAAAAGGAAAATTGGCCACAATTTCTCATATTGATTTTATTTTGATATTTGTTTTTATTTTGGAACTTGGAACGTACCCCCTATATACCCATACAAATTACCATTCCATATTCACGGTTTCTATATTCGCGGCATATTTGCTGAGCATATCCTCTGTGAATAAGAAGCTTTTACTGAATTTATTTAGCCTGGTGAGTTAAGGTCATGTGGCCTTCTCTTCCACTCACCAGGATAAACATATGTTACATTTAAACACAAAAATTAAAATAATATTACATACTAAAAAATGAATTATCTGGTCAAACTGAACAATGATGGTAATAATGTCTAATAATACAATAAAATTAAATACAATTAAAATTAAACTAATGCAAGAATGTATATATAAAGGAATAACATCTCGAATATAGGCCTACTATGACATGAAAAGAGAAGAAAAAAAATTACAAAGAAAGTAATAAACTGTCATGAATTAATCTATCGCTTATACATACAATATATTAGGTAAAAATATTGATAAATCGTAATACTATTTTTATTAAATAATGAAAAAACAAATTATTAATAATTGTTAAAAATAATATTAGTGGAATGTTCCTGTTAATAATTTTATTTTCAGTTTGTTACTGAAAGATGGTAAAGTTTGGCAATCTCTGACATAAGGTGGAAGAGAATTCCATGTTCTAGCAAGAGAGACTGTAAAAGATTTCGAGTAATAGGTAGTGTGATGAGGAGAGATATAAAGGACAATGTGCTGATGGGATCGGGTATCTAATTTATGTGCATCAGAGAGTCTAGTGAAACGGTGTGATAAATAATAAGGTAATGATGTGTGTAATACTTTATAGAGAAGAGATAGGGAATGGATGGTTCTACGATCTTGTAGACGAAGCCATGACAATTGTTCCAGAGATAGTATAACGTGATAAAATTTGCGAATACCACAAATAAAACGTATGCAAGAATTATGAACATGTTTAAGCTTGGGTAAGAACAGTATTTAGATCTGATATAAAAAGTCACTAATCAAACTGGGGGATTGCAAGTGTTTTGAGCAAAGTCAGTGTGAAGAACTGGTGTTAGGTCGTTTTTGCTGTGAAGTGTACGGTGTATTGAGACTCAGGTGTTGCAGATAGCAACTTCATATCCAAGGTTGTGATTGCCTCGCCTGGACTCTGCAACACATCCTAACTTCTTGATGCGCGGACACAGATGAATGTGGTGGTTCCATCATCCACTGTCACTAAACTCACATATAATTCCATTACCTTCTTGCACCTACTTTCCATCGAAAAATAAACATGACTTCTTTCAAGTTTTTGTGTTTTAAATCATAAATTGAAAGCTTAAGTGGATGAAACCTCGTCATCGCTTATTTTTATTTTACATTATTACTAGCTAATACTCGGCGTGCGCTGCTACGTCTAAATAAATTATATATACTTTTTTTTTTAGTTGAATAAGTAAAAAGAAAATTATATATTAATTAAATGTTATGGTATACATTGCTATGATTAATTTAAATAAACATTTTAAAATAAATAATAAATTGTTGGATACAATATTATTTGCCGATGAACCAGTGATTTTCAGTTCAGAAGATGATCAACAAAGAGCTATTTTTAATTTTGAAAAAAAAGTGTGAATTACAATTTAAAAATTTCAAAGAATAAAACTAAATTTTAGCATTTAGAGGACATGATACCTTAAGAGCAAAAATAGTAATTGATAATAAAATTTTAGAGCAAGTGAACAGTTTTAAATATCTAGGATTCAATTTATCATATGTTAAAATTGATATTAATGACAAAATAAATAAATTTAATCTAATGTGTGGCACTATTAAAATAACCCTTAAAACACAGGAAGAGAAACAAAAAATAAATTTTATAAAGTAATGGCTGTTCCTGTATTGATGTATGGATCAGAATGTTGGACGATCACTAAAAGACAAGAACAAAGATTGGAAGCAGCTGAGATGAGATTTTTAAGGATATACTCTGCTGGATAAGAAAAGAAATGAAAATATAAGAAAGGAACTAAATATTTTCAAACTTACAGTCCGGATAATTAAATATAGGAACGCCTGGAAAGAACATATTGATAGAATGCCAGAAGGAAGATTTCCAAAATTATTGCTAAATTATAAACCGCTCGGAAAGATAAATGTTGGACGCCCACACAGAAGATGGTTTGAACAATTTTAACAATTCTAGCTTTCATGAAACCGGAACGAGCCAACAGGCTTAATCCCTGGATGATGATGACTACATTGCTATGAACTAAATATGACGGTTGCTAGAGTAAATTTTTAATTTAGGATTTTTCATGGTCAAATGTCGCTAAGTTATTGGAAAATTCTTCCAAACTCCACGGCGCGACAGGCCTAGAAGGCCATTGGCCTATCAGCCGCCTGCTAGCCTCACATCTACATGTGTTAATCACAAAGGTAGACGATCATCCAGCCAGTATAGGGATAATATGTGGTCAACATGTCGGGTCCCCCAGCCGTTGTAGCTGGTTTTCTCAACCTGGAGCCGCTACTTATTGTATCAACCCAAAAATCTTCATGATTCTGGGTTGCCACCGGTCCCATACTGGCTGAAATTCCATGACAACATTTCGTCTTCCATGGGGACTCGAACCAGCGCAAGTCCAGTACCTCTGCCGTATTTCATTGACATATACTGAGTTTCCTTGTGAATCAGCGAAAATTACAATCGCTAGAGCGATATTTTAGTTTACTTCCAAGGTGAACTTCTACGTGTCATCCTGTAGTTTTAGTGTATAACGGATAGCAATTATACACTCGCCGTAACTGAATTTTTATGAAGATCTTTTGAGCGTTTATGAAGTCTATAAATCAGAAACATACGCATGCTGAAATATATATATATATATATATATATATTACATTTTCTGATATATTTATGACACTACAATTGTGTTTTAAAAATTCCAAAATATGCATATTAGGGTGGTCCTTATTTAGAGGGATGGAATTAAAATGTCTGTTTTCAATGCACACCCTGTATTTTTTGCTCTATTTTATAGTGTATCAAATTTCATTACAATAAATTAACATTTACCTTTGTCGCAAGGGACCTAAATTTATAAATAGCCTATTAAAAAATACAGCATGAATATGTTCTATTTATTTTTCTATTGCCTTAAATAATAGAACCAAATCAAATATCTTCAAATACACCTGTTTTAATGAAATTAATAATTGTTAACATCATAAGCTAATGTCACGAGTGATTTCCAAATTATCAATAAATTCACGATTCTAACCTCAACTTCATCGTTACCCAGTGTAAAATACTTATATTAATTGGTGTTTCTCGTATAATTTAGTATATTTATACTATTATTATTATTATTATTATTATTATTATTATTATTATTATCGTAAGTATTATTATTGTTATTATGTATAAAATGTTGTTTGTGAATTAAATTTACATTGCAACATTTAATGTATTTTTAACTGTTTATAATTAGTATAGTGTATATCTATATTTGTCAAATATTTATTTGTAGTTGTGCTGGTTGAGTGGAAGAGAAGGCCTTATGGCCTTAACTCTGCCAGAATAAATAAAACATTATTATTATTATTATTATTATTATTATTATTATTATTATTATTATTATTATTATTATTATTATGCCAGTGAGACATGTTCGTAAGTCAGCAGATGATTCTACCATGTTTAGTTGATTTGTATAAGAAGGCACCTGTGATTATAAAGCTCTGTTATTTTAGGATAATGAGTGTACCATGTCTCATCGTTATTCGACTACTAATAATCGAACGAAAACACGAATATATACACACTGTAAATTCACATGGGACAAGGCCCTATCATGATTGACACATATATTGTGTATATGGAATGCCATCCACCGGTCGCCATGGCTAACTCAGAGTGAAAACTTGACGTGGTGATGTGTGTTTGTTAGCAACAATGGGCATTGCACAGTGTACCTCCATTGTTTAAACCGTGGGGAGGGAATAGCCCAAAACAATAATGAAAACAATAGGAGTATCGGTGAGTGAAGGTTTGGGAATTGCGTGTGGGGGCGAGTTAGAAAGAGAGAAGAGAGGGAGAGGGTTGTATTTTACGATTCGGTAGGAAATCAGAGCAAACAAGCATTGCATTTATGCTGGCCACACAACTAGTGTGCGAGGTGAAGAGACTATATGGATGTGTTTTGAAATCACACAGTACCACCATGAATATGTATAGAGTAATTTATGGGTAGTTGCACAAACCAAATAAATGCATACCTGGCATTTTGGAAAAGGAAGGGAGGGTGGTATGACGTAGTAGGGGTAGGTGATGTTTTGGAAGGGGGACTGTGGAGTGTATATATAATTTCATCATCATAGCTAAATGCTTGTGTTGTGAAATTTTGGGAATTTCTCTCTCCCTCTATCTCTTCTGCAGATATAACAAGCCATCTGCACAGTGGGTAATACTAGAGTGACATCAATGTTCTTTTTTTTTTCTCCGATGTTGTTCTACCCCTTCCACCCTTGGAACTCTGTCTAATTGGTGGTTAGGCACGTAGATGGTGTGCAGTATATTACACTACAGCCTTTATTTTGTGCCAGTGCTAAAATGTATGGTTCCTAGTGTTTGTTGTGAACAATTGCTTAGTTGTCCCCGGTTCCGACAATGAACAGCCGTTGTCCAGCAACGAGTTTAAACCGGGAGATGATATACGTCATGATTCATTGTTGTGATTAATGCTCCATTCTCTACTTTACTCTCATTGCTTTCATTTCTAACTCTTTAGTGGGTTGGCACTTCTTTTATGTGCAAATCATAGTCCGTGTAGACCAAGTAACTGTGCCATGTTATTCAGTCGGTGTCACTAAGTCTGTTTTGCCCTCATTCAAAGTCTGTACTTGGATTAGCTACTTTTAAAAAAGTCAAAATCCCAAAAAAAATTACATAAGAGAAAAATTCCAATTACCTAATTAACTCTTACACTAACATAAGCTGTCCGTACTTTTAACTAACTAATTAACTCACTGCCACTATCGAACTCGTAGGTTCATGGCCGCAAGGACATATGTGCTCTATACATCCCTATCCTGAGCTAATATTTTCCAGTCATTGCCTGTATTATCTACTTCCTTCAAATCATGTTTAATATTATTCTCTCATCTCATTGTTGGTCTACCAACTGGGCGTTTGCCCTCTAGTTTTCCTACAAGAAGCTTCCGTGCACCTCTTTCATTCCCCATTCGTGCCCCCTGGCCTGTCCATCGCAGTCTACGAGACTTAGTTGTTTTTATCATATCCGGCTTCCTATAAACACCATGTAGTTCACTGTTATGTAGTCTTCTCCATTCACCTGTCTGTTCATCTGTCTTTGGTCCAAAAATTTTCCTAACAACTTTATTCTCAATTACTCGTAATATCCTTTCCTCCCTTAAAATAAGAGTCCATGTTTCGCATCCATACAATATAACAGGTAGAATAATCTTAATATACAAACATTTCGTGTCACGTTGTTTGTCCGCGATGGAAACTAAACTACTGAACCGATTTTGTTAAAATTTTGCACACTGTGTGCAGTTTGATCCAACTTGAGACTTAGGGTAGTTTATAACTAAATTTATAGTCGCATTATTTTTTTATTGCAAATTTTTTGTTTATTATTTAACAAAGAGTTATAATTATCTGTGAGTTCCATACGATTCTAACAGATGGCGGTGTAAGGTAATTTGGTAAGGTAATTGGTTTATTATTTAACAAAGAGAGATCCAGATGGCTGTGCTTTTTGTTGCAACCGCGAATTTCAATTGAATTATAAATATTGATTATTTCATAATTTAAGTGTGTTCAGTGTTTATTTTATTTTCGATATCATTAATTTCGCGTGTAAGTATTACTTTTAAGTAATCTGGCTGAAAGACAGCAACTTCATTTAAAATTTTACCGTATACCTTAGCCACAGCAAAGCGTGGCCGGGACTTTTAATAGTTTTATATATTTTCATTTTTTACGTTTTTTGAAAGGAGTTGGGACGACAAAAGTCCCTGTAATGCATGGTAGCACGCATTTCGAGAGTTGAGCCTATGTTTACTTTCCTTGTGCATCTCATTCCTATTTGTGATTATTATTCTTGTGTATTTGAAATCATCCACTTTTTCAAAATTTCCCTCATTTGTCATTAACTGTCCATTTCTATTACACCTATATAGGGCTAATGTATTTCTGTGTGTGGCGATATATTTAGTTTTATTGGTATTTACTTTCAGTCCCAATTTTTTAGTGTTACTCAATAGAGTGTGCATGCATTATTGGGTATATTTTTATATGTATTTATTAAAAACTAGCTTCTCCGGCAGACGTTGCCCTGCCCGAACGTTCAATTCTCATGTCATGGACGGACGATAAAAATATGTTACTTTTTTACCATAAATTCAGCAATTAGGACATGATTAGATATTATTAAATAAGTTCGCAAGAAAACCTCTTACAGCCTTCTGTTGTGGCTCAAGAAGTGTGAATGATGACGTCACATAAGTTATGTCGGAACATAACGATAATGCAGATGACTACGCATCTGATGTAAAAAAAATCCTATAACCCGATCGCCGCGCCACCTACCAAGTCCAATTGTGAATCTATACCATCCAGGGACCCACTCAAACACACAGAAAAAAAATCATCCAAATCGGTCCAGTCGCGATATACAAGAGTTTTTAATTTCGGATTTCAAGTAAACCTCCACTTCTAATTGTCGAAATTTCGCTCATTTTTGGACAATATTGAGTTGTGAAATGTCGAAAAATGTGACCGCTAGAGCGATTTTTCAATTTTCACTTCAGGTTTTAGGGACTCAAACAGACACACATACAGAAGAATTATATATATATATATATATATAGATATATATATACTACATACATACATACATACATACATACATACATACATA
>JASPKZ010007221.1:0-7500 GCA_030220185.1 Diploptera punctata | reverse complement strand
GAATATAAGTAATTAAAATGGGGGATGATGTGGATTCTCGCGCAGAAAATGCGTTTGAGGTTTTATTAAATGTGACTGAAACTAGCAAGAATTTACGCCATGATTTGAAACAGAATATTGTAAAATCTGTTAGCCAATTAAGGGAAGTGTTGTGTAAGTTGAAAAATGATATCAACGATAAGAATTGTGAATTAAATAATTTGAAAATTGAACTTAAAAATACAAAAGATCAGTTACAAACAGGGTTGTCTAGAGGTGCTTCACAGATGATGCCGTTAATTGATGGATCACAGAGGTTATTAAGACTTGGAGGAAGCTCTTTACATGTGGAGCCATCTACATCTGAAATTAGAAACTACGCATCTGTAGTATCTGGAGGAACTGAGAGTAGCCAGTCAAGAAATTTCAAATTATTTGTGAAATCTAAGAACAGTCAAAGCGTAGACTACCTTAAAACATTGATTAAAACTAAAATCAGCCCAGTTGAAATGAAGGTTGGAATTAAGTCATTTAAGGGCTTAAGAAATGGCCAATTAATGATTGAGACTTCAAATAAAAATGATGTTGATATTATATGTCAAAACATAACTGATAAATGTGGTGATGAAGTTGAAGCAAATGCTTCAAAGTTACTTAATCCAAAAGTAATTATTTTTAATGTACCTGAAGAAATATCTGTAAATAACATAGTTGAAGCACTTACAACACAAAATGAAATTTTGAAAGATCACTTGAATGATTTAATTCCAAAACATGAATTTGTAGACAGAAAGAAGAACAAAAACATTGTGATTGAAATAAGTTCAGAAGCAAGAAAACTAATCCTAGGCAGGAAACTAAAAATAGGTTGGTGCATGTGCAATTGGAAGGATTATATTAGAGTCAACCGCTGTTTCAAATGCTGCAAATACTACCATAAGGCACAAGATTGTAGAGGCATTCTCACCTGCCCAAATTGTTCCGAGAATCATTTATTGAAGGAGTGTAAAACAAATAAAGATAATTATGTATGTATTAATTGTGTTAATTACAAAAAGTATAACAAAGATCATACAATTAATGAAAAGCATTCTGCGCTTGACCCAAATTGTCCTTGTCACCAGTTAGCATTGAAGCGTTATCAAGACAATACAGATTATTGAAATGGATAAGTACAACATATGCTGTTTTCAAGTTAATTTAAAACACTCTAGAATATCTACCAACAATTTAGTGCAACTCCTTAATGAACAACAGATTGATATAGCATTTATCCAAGAACCATATTTAATTAACAATAAACTGGCATGCTTTCCTTTAAAATTTAGAATATTCACAGGTGGAAATCGGAGTAGAAGGGCGGCAATAGTTATTAATAATAAGAATATGGATGTTACCACTATTAGTCAAATTTCAGATGAAGATAGTGTTGTCATTCACATTACGTATGGCAACAAAACATTCTTTGGTGTAAGTATGTACTTCGATGGACTGTGTGATATAAATGAAGATATACAAAAAATCGAAAAAATTATAGACCACACTAATGGCTATGGATTAATAATTTCAGTGGATAGCAATGCTAGAAATAAATTATGGTATGATAAAATTACTAACGAAAGAGGCAGATGCATGGAGGAATTTATTATAGTAAATAATCTACATATTGTAAATGAAAATAATAGTGTGCCAACCTTTGAAACGCAACAAGGAAGAAGTTGGGTAGACTTGACTATTGTCAATAATAAACTGTTGAAAGATATAAAGGAATGGACCTGTGGAGAGGAAGAAAGTTGCTCTGATCATAAAATAATTTCGTTTAAGATAACTAATGTAATACAAAATCTAATATATACGTTTGAAGGAATACGATACATAACAAATGGTGGAAATTATGAACAATTTGGCAACACTTTAGTGGAAAAATTTAAATTAAACTTTAATTGTATACACAGCCAGGAAAAAATGGATGAAGAACTAGCTCATAAAGTAAGAAATCATTCAAATCTCAAACATATAATAGACATATATTATAATAGTATAAAAGAAGCATGTAACGAAACATTTAAAATAAACAGAGGAAATAAACGAAAGATTAGAGGGAAGTCTGTTCCATGGTGGACACCAGAACTAACTGTTATGAGGAAAAGGGTGAATGCATTAAGAAGACGTTATCAAAGAACTTATAACAATGAGCAACTGAGGGAAGTCAGAAGAAATCTATACATGGATGGCAACAAGCAGTATCAAACAAAAATAAATACTGAAAAACTAAAATCATGGAAAGAATTTTGTAGCGCGACTGACGGATCAAATCCATGGACAGCAGTATACAAGATTGTGGCTAGAAAACTGAAAGGGAACAATACCCTCACTACACTAAGAAAGGAAGATGGAACATACACCGTAGATACTTCTGACACATTGCAATATATGTTAAAACACTTTTTCCCGCAAGACAGTGAGCAGGATGACACTGAGAGACACAAACAATTAAGAAGACTTACAACAGAACCTATGAATACACCGGAGGACATAGAATTCACAACTGCAGAAATATTAAACATATTGCAGAATTTCAATCCGAGAAAATCGCCTGGAGAAGACGGAATAACTAGTGATATCTTATTGTATGCCTTTAGAATGTTCCCCTGCTTCTTCACTGCACTATACAATAAGTGTCTCAGTGATAGTATATTTCCTATAAGATGGAAGCGATCGGTGATAATTCCAATAATTAAGCATGGTAAAACAGAAACTCACAGCGTTACAAAATATCGTCCAATAAGCTTGTTGAATATAAATGGAAAAATCCTCGAGAAATTGATGATAAATAGGATTGAACATCACATAAATTCAAGAAAACTTTTTAATGTAAGACAGTTTGGATTTATGGCCCAAAAAAGTACGGTGGATGCAGCTATGGAAATGAAAAGCTTTGTCAAACGTAATTTACCGCAATTTGGATACATCGTTCTAGTAAGCCTGGATGTTAAAGGTGCATTTGACGCTGCGTGGTGGCCTACCATTTTAAATAACCTAAGAGAAATGGAATGTCCAAGTAACTTATATAGACTATGTCAGGATTATTTCAAAAATAGAACAGCAAGCCTATCGTCAAATGAATATCAAACAGAAAAACAAGTTGAGAAGGGCTGTCCACAAGGATCTTGTTGCGGACCAGGTCTATGGAATGTTTTATATAATTCCATGCTTAACTTACAATTCACACAAAGAACAGAGGTAATTGCCTTTGCTGATGATATCCTCATCATGACAAAAGGGAAGAGTAAATTAGATGTAGGAAATTATTGTAATCAGGATTTAAAGAAAATTGAATTATGGGCTAATGAAAATAAAATAAACTTTAATGACTCCAAATCG
This sequence comes from Diploptera punctata, assembly GCA_030220185.1. Lineage (NCBI taxonomy): Eukaryota > Metazoa > Arthropoda > Insecta > Blattodea > Blaberidae > Diploptera > Diploptera punctata. The sequence goes on along the minus strand of JASPKZ010007221.1, from coordinate 4,137 downwards.
AAAGTTCTGATGATAACCAGGAAAAAGAAAATAAACAATGAATCTATAAACATTTATCTTAATAACAAAACGCTAGAACAAGTAGATACACTAAAGTATCTTGGAATTTACGTTGACAAAAAATTTAGATTTGATCATCATATTAATCAAATCCATGATAAAGCAATAAGTATATTTCACACATTATCGAAAGCAGCAAAATTAAAGTGGGGTATTGGAAATAAAGCACTACATACAATTTATATGGGCGCTATACAACCGATTCTGACATACGGAGCTCCAGTGTGGGGAGACGCCTTACAAATTAAACTAATTTAACAAAAATTCAGAGAGTTCAGAGATTATTCAACATAAAAATTACGAAGGCATACAGAACAATTTCATATGAAGCTTCTTGCGTTTTGGCTGGTATTCAGCCTATTGATATAACAATACAAGGAATAATCAAACAGTATGATTCTATACATGGAGATGTAAATTATGATGCACCCTTAACACCAAGTGATTGGATGCATCCTGCACAAATACCCCAAATACAAGAGGCTAAGGAAGGTACAAATTATTTTCTAAAAATTTACACAGATGGCAGTAAAAAGGAAGAAAATGTCGGAGCCGCAGCAGTGATATACAAATTTGACAATATTTTTTTAAATCTCAAATATAGACTTGGTGGAAATTGTTCAAATAATCAGGCCGAACAACTAGCTGTATTGAAAGCTCTACAAGAAATACAGAATATAAGTAACACTTCGGGTGAAGAGAAGACTGCAGCTATATATTCTGATAGTAAAGTTGCCCTAGCCCTTTTCCAGAAAAATAGCAAACATAATAGCATAGTTGAGGACATTCTAAAAACGATAAAAAATTTAGAACAGAAACAATGGACAATTCATTTTAAATGGGTGAAAGCACATATAGGTGATATTGGAAATGAGTATGCCGATGAGCTTGCAAAGGAGGCAGCAAAAGACCTAAATCTGCATGTAATATATAACAAGATTCCAAAATCACTAATAAAGTGTAGAATAAGAGAAAACGGACACCAGCTGTGGCAGAATAGGTGGAATGCAACAAATAAGGGTGCTCAATGCAGACTATTCTTCCCATATATCAAAGAAAGACTTAACATTAAAATTCCTATAACACCGCAGTTTACTGCATTGATATCAGGCCACGGTAAAACAAATGACTACTTACATAGATTCCATATTATAGATAACCCGGGATGTGCATGTGGCTGCCCGCGACAAACTGCGAATCATATGATTTACTTGTGTAAAGAATTTCGGCAGCAGAGAACTACCTTAATAGCAGACATATATAAAAATGGAGGGAACTGGCCGGTTACTAACAACGAATTAGTAACTAAACATCTAAAACAATTTTGTAAATTTATAAACTCTATGAACTTATAGTTAATAAGGTGTTGTAAAATAATGCATGTAATACTGCTCTGCAGTGGGGCATGTTGATTGATTTTCAATAAATTAAAAAAAAAAAACATACATACATACATACATACATACATACATACATACATACATACATACATACATACATACATACATACATACATACATACATACATACTACATACATACATACATACATACATACATACATACATACATACATACATACATACATACATACATACATACATACATACATACATACATACATACATACATACATACATACATACATACATACATACATACATACATACAACATACATACATACATACATACATACATACATACATACATACATACATACATACATACATACATACATACATACATACATACATACATACATACATACATACATACATACATACATACATACATACATACATACATACATACATACACATACATACATACATACATACATACATACATACATACATACATACATACATACATACATACATACATACATACATACATACATACATACATACATACATACATACATACATACATACATACATACATACATACATACATACATACATACATACATACATACATACATACATACATACATACATACATACATACATACATACATACATACATACATACATACATACATACATACATACATACATACATACATACATACATACATCTACATACATACATACATACATACATACATACATACATACATACATACATACATACATACATACATACTACATCATACATCATAAACATACATACATACATACATACATACATACATACATACATACAATACATACATACATCCATACATACATACATACATACATACCTACATGCATACATACATACATACATACATACATACAAATACATCCTACATACATACATACAACATACATACCTCTACATACATACCATACATACATACCTACATACAATACTACATACATCCATACTACATACATACATACATACATACATCATAATACATACATACTACAATACATACATACATACATACATACATCCATACATACATACATTACATACATACATACATACATACATACATACATACATACTACCTCCATACATACATACATACAATACATACCTACATACATACATACATACATACTACCATACATACATACATACATACATACATACATACATACATACATACATACAATACCTACTACATACATGCATACATACATAGACATAACTACATACATACATACATACATAATACAATACAACATCATACATACATAACATACATACATACATATACCTACAGAATACATACATACATACATACATACATAACATACATACATACATACATACTACATACATACTACTACAATACATACATACATACATACATACATACATACATACATACATACTACATACATACATCACATACATCCATACATACATACATACATACATACATACTACAATAATACATACAGACATACATACATACATACATACATCAACATACATACATACATACTACATACATACATAACATCATACCTCATACATACTACACACTACATACATACATACAGACAACTTACATACAACATACATACATACATACACTACCAATACATACATACACTACATTACATACATAGCATACTCACATACATCATACTCCAAATACATACATACATAAATACATACATACATACATACATACAATACATTACATACACCATACATACATACATACATACACCAAACATACACCACATACACACACACACACAACACCACACATACACACACCATACACACACACAACACACACCACCAACAGCCACCACACACACACCACATACACCCACACAGACAAAACACATACACACACACATACACACACAAATACACACACACATACACACAACTACACACACACATACACAACACACCACACACACACACACACACACACATACACACACACATACACACACCCATACACACACACATACACACCCACCTTCCCACCCACCCTAGCCCCCACACATACACACACACCTACATACACAACACCCACATACATACCCACATACGAGAAACTCGATCACCCGTCGACCGTACCGGTCAGCAACGCTCTTTCTACTTAATACACCGAAGTTTATTGATTTTAAAGTGACAAATAGTTAATTAATTAGATCATAAATTTCTTTAAAAAATTCTCGGGGGGGGGGGTCAGGGTCCTCTCCCTGAACCGCACTGCGTTGGCAGCTCAATTTAAAATAAGATATTGTGAACATTTTAGTGCTTGAAGGTATGATTCCCTTGTTTGAACTAATATCTGGTTTATAAGAAACACATTAAAATAATCAATAAATTACAAATCTTGAGGGAAGTATCCATATAGAATAAGAAGAAAAGCTCACTGAACTTGAACACAAACGCCTAAAACGCAACTGGATATAGACCAGAGAGTTCTTACCATCGGAACTTCCGATGTTTATTGTCTTAAGAAACATGAGAGTTGTACCCCCTTTGCAGATAAGTTAGAACCGTCATATGACATGATTTAGAAGGAAAAAAAAAAAAATTGATGAGAGTGAGTCAAAACAGTTTTTTTTTCCCAGCTGGATTTCATCTCAACCAACTGTGCACCGT